>VWPW01004609.1:619113-659481 GCA_013389825.1 Crypturellus undulatus | reverse complement strand
CCCGCCTGGCCCGGCCATTGGGCGGGGCGGGCCCTTTGGCGCCCCTGCCGGCCCGCCGCGGCGCCGCAGCCTCCAGCGGGGAAGCGCCGGGCGGGGAGGGTCTTGTTCGGTGATTTTTCTTCTTCTTGTTCTTTGGGTTTCTTTCTTTCTTTCTTTCTTTCTCTCTTTCTCTCTTTCTCTCTTTCCTTCTTTTTTTCTTTCCTTCTTTCCTTCTTTCCTTCTTTCCTTCTTTCCTTCTTTCCTTCTTTCCTTCTTTCCTTCTTTCCTTCTTTCCTTCTTTCCTTCTTTCCTTCTTTCCTTCTTTCCTTCTTTCCTTCTTTCCTTCTTTCCTTCTTTCCTTCTTTCCTTCTTTCCTTCTTTCCTTCTTTCCTTCTTTCCTTCTTTCCTTCTTTCCTTCTTTCCTTCTTTCCTTCTTTCCTTCTTTCCTTCTTTCCTTCTTTCCTTCTTTCCTTCTTTCCTTCTTTCCTTCTTTCCTTCTTTCCTTCTTTCCTTCTTTCCTTCTTTCCTTCTTTCCTTCTTTCCTTCTTTCCTTCTTTCCTTCTTTCCTTCTTTCCTTCTTTCCTTCTTTCCTTCTTTCCTTCTTTCCTTCTTTCCTTCTTTCCTTCTTTCCTTCTTTCCTTCTTTCCTTCTTTCCTTCTTTCCTTCTTTCCTTCTTTCCTTCTTTCCTTCTTTCCTTCTTTCCTTCTTTCCTTCTTTCCTTCTTTCCTTCTTTCCTTCTTTCCTTCTTTCCTTCTTTCCTTCTTTCCTTCTTTCCTTCTTTCCTTCTTTCCTTCTTTCCTTCTTTCCTTCTTTCCTTCTTTCCTTCTTTCCTTCTTTCCTTCTTTCCTTCTTTCCTTCTTTCCTTCTTTCCTTCTTTCCTTCTTTCCTTCTTTCCTTCTTTCCTTCTTTCCTTCTTTCCTTCTTTCCTTCTTTCCTTCTTTCCTTCTTTCCTTCTTTCTTTTTTTTTTTAAAGATTAAGTTTTTTTCCTGAGGAAATCCTCGACGTTTCCAAGCAGGCCTTGCCTTGCGGGGCCGGCAGCAAGCCGAGGTGTGCGTGGGGAAGGTTGGCGTCGGGAGATGGCGCGCCTCCTCATGAGGCTCCCCCCGTCACGGCCACGCGTGGGGAGCCCTGTGAGTGAAAATGCAGCCGGGGAGCCCCGTGGAACATGCAGCCTTCGCATCTTCCCGCTTTCCCTCTCATGCTGGCCTTGTCTCCCGAGCAGTGCCCCAAAGGGTGGCTTGCATTCCCACAGGGATGCGCCGCGCTCTGCTCCTAAGTGGATTTCAAGTATCAAAGCTGTGGAGCTTGTGGTGGCCGTGTTCTTTTTTTCCCCTCTTTTTTTTAAATTGAGTTATTATCACATCCATACACATATTTCAACCAGAGTGGAAATCATCACAGGGGTATACCACTTTTTGCTTTGTTCCCGGAAGACCACTTGCGAAAATTCAGGATACGACGGATCTAGATGTTAGCGTTTGTAGAGGTGCACGACGGCGATATCCAGATGCTGTATACGGCAATTAGGAACTAATTGGAAGTAACTTTGTAAAGGATTTAATTGAAGGAATTTGTAACAACAATAACGTATTAATATAATTTTGTAAGTTACCCTTGCTTTTGCTTTAAAGACTGCCTTTATTTTAAAGGAACAATAAGGCAAATACCATGGTAATCAGCTTTACTAGATCGTCTTGATAGTACTAAGGCAGTAATTAAACCCCAACCGTGTCCTTTATAACACTGATGGGAATCTTAAAATCAAGCCACAGAATATTCAGCTCCTTTTTTGTCTGTTTCACAACATAAGCCACGTGATCATTGCTAGACAACAGTTTTTCAAAAACTGGAGTTTGATTTTTCTTTGAAGTCTCTCCCTCCGTGGGGCAGATTCTTGAAGCAGAAGGAAAGACAGCTGGATCTTCTTCGAGTAAAAAGGCTGTACACACCGAACACATTTTCACCAGAGACACATTCGTGCTTTCTTGTCTGAGAGGTAGAAGCAATTAAAAACGTACAATAAGCCACAGACTGTTATTCAATCTTCTGCTAATTCGCACAGAATCTACCTAATAATGTTAATCTATTATAAGTGAAGGGCATTCTGGGCCACACTCTGTTATGAAAATGGAGCCTTTCCACAATGATGATTTAAATTTAAATAAAAGAAAGGAAGTACAACCGAGGTTTTATGAATGTATCCTAATTATATTAATCTTGCTTGTTGCAATACATGTTTTTAATGAATTTTTTGTTCTAGCAAAACGTCAGATTGTCCCTAAGTTTTCATTCCAGTGTTCAGACTTTCGAAAACTTCTTTTAAAAACTTGATATGTCCCAATATTATTTTTCATTCCATCGTTCAGAATGATGACAGCCCACCTAAAAAGAGGATCTGTAAGGGAATTGCTTGTGGGTCAGAGAGAAAGCAAGATGTATAAATGTGCTCTTATGCTTAAAGTAAAGATTAACAAAATTCATGTAGCAGGTGCTGTCAGAACAGAAAACCTCTAGGAAAAAAATCCCCACTTCATATTCATGCACTGTTGTCACTGAGTCAGAAGCTGGGAGTAACAACAGCAACATATGCATTTTAAAAATGTTTGGTATGTGTACTCTTTCCTTTCTCTTTGCCGCATAATTCCTGAAAAAGCGTGCGCTATTTTTAATTTGAATATCTTCCAACCAGCTGATGCCTTTGAGTGCAACAGTAATTCATGCCATAAGGTGCTGCCATGCTCAAAGAAAGGTATAGGGTTGACGCATTAAAGAGCCTATGTTGAGATGTAGCATTCTTTCCAAACCCTCCTGCTTGCTATCTTTGGTTCTTGCTTCTGAACGGCTGTTAAGTGCTGCACACCAAGCCCATTTACAAAAAAGGCACAAGAGGCCAATTCATTGTCCAGATTCCCCACTCGGCCACATGCTCTCTGTGTGACTCCAACCAAGTCAAGTCACACTCCTATCCTCCAACTCACTGAGGAATTTCTGCTATGTAGCAGTAAGCCACCTCACTCTCTTCTAGAATCTCAGCCATAGTTTATGTGTTTTTTATCTGTTTTTTACCCATACAACCCAGATTTAAAAACAGAACCAAAAGTCACCAAATGTCTTCTCTGTTTCATATGAAAGCAGAAGGAATATCTTCATTTAAAAAAGGAATATTCAATTATGCTAACAGGCTTAAGCACTGGACTTCACATGGTTTAACTGGCTCACACTGCTTAACTGCTCTGATTTACATCACTCTAACTTACTGATTTCAAGACAATTCTGTTCTGAAAGGGACTAGTTACAAGCCACATGGACCTAAGCCAGTTCATACTCTTGGTCACCAAGATAAGGTTTAGACCCCTAGCCCTCTTTGCTTAGCAGGATAGACTATGGGTGGTGTATCTTTTTTTTTCCTTATAGCATAAAATAACTCACTATATTAATGACTTTTCTAAAATATGGCTGTGAGATGCTTGCTCTAGCGGAGATATTCCAGCATGAACTCAAGCAACCCTTCCTCATTATGCTTACAAAGAATATGGCCCATTCCCATGAAATACTTCATTTGATGTATGAGCCGTTTTCAATTCTCATAAAAGAATTCCTGGATCAGCTTTATCACCACCTCTTTGCACACTTGTCATATCCTCAGTAACTGTAGAGCAGTGTGTAGCAAAGCTAAAGGGAAAATGCAAGGGAAGATGTCAAGAATTCAAATAGACTCTATCTACTTTTTATTCCCCTTTGCTTTTACTCATATTCCAGATGAAGCCAAATTCTCAGTTTTTCTTCCACCTTCCATGAAAATGGCTTAGCTCTTAAAACACTAGCATTCTTCAGCTATTCCTTCCCATCCCAGCAGACACACAATAGCAGCCTCAAGTTGTCATCGGTATGGATGCGAAAGTCAAAGGTTCATCCTCTGTTTTGGAAGAGGCAAGAGTCTCAGAAAGACTGAAGAAAAAATGTCTGAAATTCATGGCATACTCCTGGGCTGTCTTAGGTAACACTTCAACGCAAATAATACTGTGGCTAAGTCAATGCACTCTAGCTACCTTCAGAGCTTCCAAAGTGCCGGTGGGGCTGGGCTGAGGCCAAGGTGGGGGTGACAGGGCCTGTGTATGGGCAGGACTGTGGTGCGACTGGAGTTGGCACCCTGTGGCATTGCACAGAAGCGAGTGAAGACCCCTGGCTGGATTGAGATGGTGCTGGGGCCACACAGCGATAGGGAGCTGCTGTGGTTCCCGAGGCCCAGACAGAAATATTTCATATCTGCTTTTCTGTATTTTGCATACACAAGCACGGATAATGATCTCACACCTCTCTTTGCCTTCATTTCCTGGAGACTTTCATAGAGATTTAGGTATGTTTTAAAACCTTAATCATTTTTATGAAGCATATCCAGCTTGCCAGGGGTCATATTAAGGACTTATATTAAGATCGCCATACGCTCACAGAAACAATTACATTGAAAGGGACCACTGGAGGTCAATCAGTCCAATCTCCTACTCAGAGCATGGCCATTTTCAAATTAGGTAAGGCTGCTTTTGACCTTGTCTGGTCAAATTGCAGTTTTCTCCAAACATGCAGTTCCCACAGCATCTTTGGTCATCTGCTCCAGCATCAAAACCCTCCAGGATGAAGAATGTCTCTTTACATGTGGTCAGAATTTCCCTTGCTGCAAATTATGTCCATCATCACTCGTTCTTCTGCTGCACGCCTCCAAGAAGAGTCTAGCTCCTTCTTTCCTGCAAGGATCCATTAGGAAGTTGAAGACAGCAATTAGAGCCACTGACCTTTAGCGCTATCCAGGTGTAACAGTCACTGTTCTCTCAGCTTCCCCTTGTACATTACTCTAGTTCGTTACTGTCTTGCTAATACTGAGGAACCTGAATCTAGGCAGGGTATTTCAGACTGTGGTCTCACAAGCAAGAAGGGAGTAATCACTTCCCTCCACTTGCTGCCTACACTTTTGCTAATGTAGCTCAACAGGTGCTTGGCCTTTGTTGCTGCAAGGGCCCAATGTTGCCTTATGCCCACCTTATTGTCCCTACCTTTTGGGGGAGCTGCCGCCTCTACCAATATATCAGAGCACTTGGTCACAGCCTTTTGGAGTTTCTTCAACTACTCAAGGTTCCTGCCATCCCATTTCTCTAGCTATTAGGGTCCGTCTGAAGGAAGGTCCTGCCCTCCAGTGCAATAACTACTCACCAAAATTTGCTGTCATCCATGAAAGTGATGCATCTCATCCCATTGTCTTGGTTGCTGACGAAGATGTTAAAAAACTATATCACCCCCTGTAGTAACACTTCAGGCCTCTTTTAAGTTGCTTCCAGTTAATTTCCCAAATGCAGACCTCTATACTTTGAGCCAAATCCATCCAATTCACAATTCGTTTTTGAAGATGGTCATAACATTTTTACTTTTCAAGTCATCAGAAACCAACAGTCACCACACCCAAAGATAAAAGAGAGCAACCTTGCAATGACAGTGATTAGTTTCCTCAGCACCCTCAAATCCCATACACACCTGTGAGCTTGTGTATCTCCTACCTGGCTAAGTATCCTCTCTCACAACTAGTTCTCTCTCTCAAGTTTTGCTACTAGACAAAAGGACTTGATAAGCCTGAGAGAAGACCTTGCTAGTAAAGACCAAAGTGAAGGTGGCACTGAACCTTTTCTGTATCCTTTCACACAAGATCGCCAATCGTGTTAACAGGATTTAAGGACACTCTCCTTGATGGTGAGCTAGTTCTTCTGGGCTCGTTTGCCATTATAACCTTTCATGAGATCTTGCCTAAAAATTCCGTAAACACCTGAAATCAAGGATCTTGAGTCTGCTATTCCCCTTCCTTGATTCCTTCAAGAATTTTGCTATTGTCACTGCCGTGAAGACTGCTGTCACTTTTTCCATTCTGGGTGAGTTCTTACTTGCTCATGATGAGCAAGACTTGCAGAGCCCTGCAGGTCCTCTAGTCAGGCTATCCAGTATTTGCATCAAAAAAAAGTGTTCCTTGTGTGCTCCAGAGATCTGACTACTTGCTTGTGCCCTGTTGTGTTGTCTATCCAGCAGATGTGAGGGTGGTTCAAAACCCCTGTGAAAAGCAGAGCCTGTGAGCAATGGATTTCTTCCATTTTTTAAGGAGGGCTTTATTGTCTTCTTTATTGGACTGTCTGTTGTAAACTCCTACCACTATGTCTCCCCTTGTGGTTTCCCTTCTTATCCCATAAACTCTTGATAGATGTGACTTTTCCACAGCAAAACTTCATCCATTTGAGCCACTGCTTTGTGTAGAGCACAACCATCACCGCACTGCAGTGATGAGGGTCATTCTACAACATCTTGTGTGAAGCACTGACTGCAGGAAGCACCTGGCAACTGGTTGAGTGACCAAGTTTTCCTACGTATCTCACCTAGTATCACGCTCTGATCACCAAACTCTGATCAGTCTGGTGACTGGTTTGATAGAACCATGCAGAGAAATGGCATTCTTATGCTTCCTCACTACTTATACAGGAATAACCAAATGCAGTTGGATAGACTATCTTTTTAGACAAAGAGTTCCTACAGTAGTTCAGGAAATGGAAGACTTCATGATGATGGTCAGAACAAATTTCTACATTCTCTGGCTAGTGAAAATGTTGTATTTCTCTGTTGTTTGTGAAGTACCATTTTAAGAAAGCATCTTAATCCAGTGTTTGGCAGTGTAAGTGTCACCCATGGACCATCTGCCTCTTGTTTGTGCTCTTCTCTCAGGGACATGATCTCACATTCTCACCTCCTATTAAATTTCTGGCTAAAGATGATACTGAACAGTTGGTCCAAAAAAGAGAGTCATCCCAATGCCAATTAGCAAGAAACAAAACCAGTATATAAAAAAGTCAAAGGTTTTTTGTGTATTACATGCACTCTGAGCTGTTACTGAGGCAAGTATTGTCACAAAATTCAGACAAAATGCTTTATTTGAGTAATGTCTAGCTGATCTGAGTAAGCACTTCAGATTTGGCAAGCAAATTCTTGAGCATCAAATTTATTATATTCTAAGGATCTAAATACAAACTTTTCCTTCCTCATACTGTATAGATAATAACGTTATATATCATCCTCAGCATTAAAAGGATAATTTTATACCTTATTTGATATTGTATCTATACTCCCAATATGCATATGCATGTGTTTCACATTGTAATGTACACCTGACAGCATTGGGATTCTTGACTCAGTACAGATACAAATGCGTAAAAAAGCATGATATACAAAGAGAGGCTGGGGAAAAGTATTTATTCATAATTGTGTTGGCACACACTGTAAATACACATGCATCATAATAAAAAAAAAAGTTCAGAAATTCACAGTGGAATATATAGAAGTATAGAAGCCTAAAACTTAAATTCAGTCCCAACTCTGACACTACTCTGACAAATGACTTTACCTGCCTACACTGCGGGTTCTTCCCCTATAAAACTGTGAAAACACTTGGCAACAAATACATTATTGGAGACCAAGTTTTTTTTGTAGGGCTCAAAGCTGATGTATCAGCATGTGAAACGGGTACTTGCTATGGTTTACTAAAATTAACAGCTATTGCCACCTAGTGGTTATATTGAAATATATTAAATTTGTGATTTCAAGCTTAAGCAAAATCAACTACCTGTGTTTTTTTTTTTTCAATATGAAGCTTATGTACACTAGTAGGGCAATTGATGGCTTATATCTGCTTCAGTGAGGAAATGATACCTCCCAGTGTTCTCTTTTTTCAAGATAACTCAGGAAAGCATTTTGTGTGTTTAGAGTATTACCTTTATGCACAGCATTAATAAAATGATCATCAGACCCTTTTTAAACTAATGTCTACATGGGGATGCTCAAACACTTAAAGAAAGGAACTCAGAGTATTCCAAGAGCAGAGATACTTTGAAAACAGCTAGAGCAGCTCAAAACTTTATTTCCCACCTTTCTCCAGATGATTATTTCTATACCCTCTGGTGAATGTTGTTCTCATAGTTCAACCAGTAAAATACCTATTAAGTACTTTGATGCAAATTAGATGACAACTTAAAAAAAAAAAGAAAAAAAAAAGTTTTTTTCCTATCTTTGTATTGAAAAAAGATCAGAGAGTGCTCATAAAACTGGCATCAGCTGTTTTGGTGAAGGAAATAACCTCTGACTGATTAATGATGATGAGCTGTTGGAGAAAGTAGTCTTAATTCAGTCCAGCTAGAATCACAAGAGCATGTCTGCACACTTTCTAAATTAGAGCCAGTTCGTAGTATCGTGGATGTTCTCATTCAGATGTTAAGGTATTCTATCACTGGTCTTAGTCTGCAGTAAACTGAAATGACTCCACTCCAGAATGAAATTATCCACCGAGGAGTCTCAGATATAGCAATTCTGGTGCATTGATTTTTTTTTTATATACGTTTAGCCAATTTCCCTGCATTTCTTGATTGTCCCTCTGCAGACCAGACCTCTGTGGTTCACATATGGATATGTCTTCAGATTTCATTAGTGTTGAGCACAGTGCTGTTTTAACAAAAATTACACATTCAGCAGAAAATCCCATTTAACCATGACATAAATGCGCTGTAAAAAAATTGCAACAGCAGTCAAGATTTAAGTGGAACAGATAACAATAAGCAATCTCAAACACACAGTTATGCATTCAGTTTCATAAAATGAAGACTGCGCTGTCTTTTCCCTTAATTGCTGGGGCTGGCTTTGAGAATTCCCACTGGAAAACAAAAAAATGCAGCCTCTATGTTATGAGAGATCCAAAGACATTCTACAAAGAATACTTGGCGAAGCCACTCTGCATCTGTAAAACATTCTTTAAGGCATAAGCTACCGTGGCTCCTTAAACAATGTTAGGTATCAGACCATCCCGTGTGAGAAACCACAGCCCACTGACGTATTGTGGCAATATAGAACCACTGTAGCCCCACACTTTCTCTTTTCACCAAGTTCAGGCTAGCTTCAGGAACCACTTAGGTCACAGACCTGCAGTAGCATTTTACTTGGCAACCAAAGATATAGCATCCAAAATAGTTCTTTTATGATGATATAATAGATATATATATAATAGATAAACTTTTTTTAGTTCAAGGAACTATACTACAAGTTCGTTTTAATCTGTCTGTGCTGTACTTTTCTTTTAATCTATTCCTACAGACTTCTCATTTTAACTCTTCTGAGAGCTATGGAAGTTACAAACTATAGGTGAGTAAAGTCAAAAGTTTTGGGGAGCTGGAAAGAAGATTAACACAATGCTCAGCATAGAAAAGCATAGTATCTAAAATATGATGTGAACAAGGGGTTATGTTTAGCAAAATCCCCCCTCCCAAGAGACAGTGATGGAGACAACCACTGCTTGCCTGAATCTCAGTGAAAACAAATCCTTGAGTGACCATGGTGTGGCAGTCTTGATTCACCCAAGTAGATTCACCACAGTAGAAAGTCGTGCGGAGTCACCAAACAAGCACATCCCGACAGTTGTTGTTTTTCCAACTCCCTAGCAAGTTAGTGACATATTTCTCTCATAGCTAGACTTGGACTCAGAAACCCTACTAAAACTTGCAGGGTGAGAAGTTTAGTGCTTATCCACCATGTAATAGGAAAATTCTTTCCAGAATTTTATTAAGGATTTCAAATGCATGTTAAATACAAAAACATCCAAGGAAAAATAAAAATAAGCAGTTTGATATTCATACAGTGGTACAAACAATGAAGACACATTTTAAAAAGTAAATAAATTTATATCTAAATCCTCTGTGTTCTTTATAGTCTGATTTGTATATTATTTTTTATTTTACCTTCATTAAGTTCTTTCTTGGGTATACAATTAAAACTTTAGATACTTTAGAAATGTTGCAATCATATGTAACTGATTAAGCAGAGAAAATGAGCTGTAATATTGGAGATGGGTCATCTAGTGGAATTATGCTTTTTTTATTATTAAAAATCTTGTCACACAACCATGGTAATAGGCCTATAGTTCCCAGCCCATAAATCCAATTTGATGAATTTAATAAAGCCAACTGTCCTCAGGTGCATCACAGACAACCTAAGGTCTGTACGCGAAAAGAGGAGTTCAGGAACATCAAAAGCACAAACAAATATCAGACTAGCACAACGCCTTGAACACCTTAAAATGTTCCATCAAAGTCGTTCAGCTCTTCATTCTGAAGCCAGACCAAGCTTCACGAATCCTTTCCATCCTCGCACATACTGATTCTATGAAAGAACAGCACACATCAGAACAAAGAAATGTAATACCTGCCTGTGTGTCCTGTCCTGTGTGAGGACAGGATAGCAGTCTTTAACATATAGAATTATAACACATTACTGTAGAAACAGTCAAAAATGGCTCATGATCTACTTCCAACTTACTGACTTGTAGGAACATATCACCAACTTGCTTGATAAGCCTCTATCTACTAGGTGATATGAAAGTCTGCACAAAAGCACATAAAATCAGCTAAAGTTTTAACAGATTTCACATCCAATAGTTTTAGTTATTCCCTTTTAGTCATATGGAATTTCTCCCAGCCTTCTCTAAAGGTTAAAGCAAGTTAAAACAACCACATTTATTAAATTCATAGACTTTACTTAGCCTCAACATTTCTTCAAAGGAAACTTCCAACTGATAGCTCAGGTACAAAGGCCCAGAGGATGGCAGAAACTGTTTCTGAGAAAGCTGTTGTGTGCTGCAGGCTGAATTCAGATTTTCAGAACTGTACCTTTGAGAAATATCGCTACGAAGTGAATGTAGCTAGTCCTATCAGTGAACTGGTTTTATTTGTAGAAAAATCAGCAGGAAAGCTGTATTTCCCAGTCATTTACTGGGTGTTTGATTTTTATACAATTCACAGTTTGTCTAATAAGAATTTTTTTTTATCTTTTCTACAGAGTGAAGTTAAAATACTGTTAAGTAAGTGTGTGAAGTTACTTACAGCCTGTTATCTGCTACACACATTCTGTGTTTTCTAAAGTATGTTGTCTAATATAGTGTTCTGCAAGTGTTCAAGCTGAGAAATAATGTAGAGTCTCTGGACAGCTATAAAGTACACAGCTTAATTTACTATGCACTGACTTCTTTGTGTTGACAAGCCTCACAGCTTGAGCAAGTGGAACAGACGAGTTTATCTGACTGAAAAGCAAACTTTTCTATAAAGCCTTTACTCCACAAACCTGACACTAGCAGACAAAACATGTTTTTTTTTTTTTTTAACTGCAACATCGAAGGGTTGGGGTGGAAGACTTGTGGTAAAGCCCACTCAGACGGCTTGTAAAAACAAGAGCATTCATAAGGATATGCTATGAAGAGGCCTCAGTACTCAACAGAGCTGGACTTCATCTCTACCAAGGCCTCACTGTGCTGGGAGCTCTACTGACAGACTGATCTTGTGCCACCCACAAACACCAAATGCGTTTTGAGTATGTAGTGTGGACGGAGCATCTAGTGCAGCAAGCAGGGTCACCTAGAGCACATTGCACAGGATCACGTCCAGGAGGGTTGGGAATATCTCCAGAGAAGGAGACTCCAGAATCAATCGGGCAACCCATCCCAGTGCTCTGTCAGTCACTCATCCCTCACAGTCAAAAAGCTTTTCCTCAAATTCAGGCTGAACTTCCAGTGCTTTAGTTGGTGGTCGTTGCCTCTTGTCCTATCACTGAGCATCACTGAAAAGAGCTTGGCCCCAACCTCTTGACACCATCCCTTAAGATACTGATAAGATCCCTCCCAAGAAGTCTTCTCTTCTCCAGGCCAAACAAACTGAGCTCTCTCCTTTCCTCATGGGAGAGATGCTCCAGTCCCCTAATCATCTTTGCAGCTCTATGTTGGACTCACTCCAATTCCATCTCAAATTTAGGTGCTGAGGAACATATTTTAACTTCTTTTGAATAGCTGTCTTCTGTTGAAGGTCAGGAGAGGTTTAATGTACCATTTGGTGCTCAGTCTCCGTATTTAATAGAATATTTTTGAGTCGCATCAAATTTTCATTTGAATCAACCACTGGTAGCTGATTTACTTTTTAACTTGACAAAAGCACATGCCCAAACTCAAAGACATAAACATTGTTTACAATGTTTATGTAAAACCAAAGCAGAGGAGAGACCATGTACCAACGCAGTCCCTGCTACCATTGTGTATACAGTTGAACATTTTAAAATATAACATTTCTTGTACATAATTGCACTCTATTCAGAAGCTCATATCAAAGCTCGAACAGCTGGTTCTCCAGACAGTCATGCAGGAGATTCCCTGTGGAAACATTATACGTCACACTGTTTGTACATCTCTTGCAGGTGTTCAGAAGTCTTAGACATGTAGAAAGTGCATATATCTTTTAGACCTAATAACATGAACAGCATGTGGGACTCACTCTTTACTTCCCTCATCATAAAATGCTCAATCAATATTCAAAATCAGGGACAGAGGAAAATATATGTTTCATAGTGCTGTTTAAGTTGCGAGGCCACTTGTAGAAAGTGTCTCCTTGCATCTACAGAGTTGTTATTATTTAGCATCTGAGGATCTTTGCTGTTAACTTTTTTTCAAAATTAAAAAAAAAAAGTGAAAACACTCACTGCACTCCTGATCAAAACAGATGACCTTCAAAAATCATCTTTTCTGAGGCAATCAGCTATGTCTCAGAAGTACATTTCAGCAACTCAGGTGTCATTACTGCTGTCTAAAAACAAGCAACAGAGAAAATTAAAAAATGAATTATGACTATTGCTTTTTCAACAACAGTTTTTTTTTTTTAACTTTATCAGCACTTTGATGTATCACTTGATCAAATGCTTATTGAGATTGAGCCAGAGGAGGTGTTCATTTTGGCATGTACTTTTGGATGTTTCCTGATGGTTATCACCCAAGCATGACAAGCCCTGCTAGAGTCATTGATTATTATTGTATATTATATTTATATGTTGAAAATGATCCTGTGTGTCATTTTCTAACATTTTTAGAAAGCAGACATGTTTGCTATGTAAGAGCAGAGTTCAGTGCTTCTGTTCCTGGTATTTCGTTGCTAATGCTTAAGAAATCTCCTCGGGAAATAACTAAAATGAATAGCTGCCAAAGTATTTGTTGGACTTGTTAGCCCTCTTTAAAGCTTTAAAGTGAAGGATAAAGACCGTGGCCATAAATTGTGGTTCCTTCAGCTAAGCAAGTTAAGTTAATCCTAAGAACTTTGTGACAAAAAGCTCTTCAAACCATCCCAATTATACTGAATAGTTTGAAAAAGAAAGGTCTCTGCCTATCAACATTACCCTATGTATTTACCCAGAACATTGTGCTAGAGCAAAGTACCACTACTGTCTTTTTAATCTGGCATCTGTTACCTATTATAATCAAACAGGTCAGGGAATCGTGTGATGAGCCATAAAGGCTCATGTGCATGTTGAACATATTAGCTGTTGCAGCGACTTTTATGCAGAAACAACAGCAAAAAAAGACATTACGATCTTCTTCTATGGCAGTGTTCAGCACAACTACTAAATCACCGCTCTGCCCCATAGCTTTTCTCCATTTTGAAGGGAAAAGAGTGCAGCTTTTCTCTTGATTTATTTTTAATGTGACAATTTGCTGGCTGCTGCTTACACTTTCAGAGTTCAGTGCCATAAGCAAATGCAATACTCATGTATCTAATTTCCCCAAGCTCTCTAAAATAGAAATGATCACTGACAGGAAAATTAAGGGCTGCATCCTTATCAAGGAAATAAAGGAGAAGGGAGGGCAAAAGTTACAGTTTATGTGTCGTAGAGAAAGCTGTCTTAAGTTCAGCACTAAGCAATACTGGCACAAGGCAGAGAAATATGCACACAGCTGTGCTTCATGGCACCTCCCATGGAGAAGAGGCAGGAGCCCTGGCAGTCTCCAGAAAAACTTAGCACAGCCAGGTTATTCTCCCTTGTTTCCCCTTGTGGCAGGGGTTTCAACATGTGGTCTGTAGAGCACTGAGGCTCTGTGAATCGTTTCCAACCAGTCTGCAAAGGCAGATGAGAAAAGCTCTGCACATTGACACGAGATTGCAAAGATGCTTTTTGCTGGGCAGGGACTCCTAAAGGGCACTGGGATTTTGAATTAAGCTACTGCTTAAGAGGAACCTGACTCTCCCTTCACTGTAGTCAGAAGCTAAAGAGACCATCCTCCCTAGACTAGACCTTAAACATGTAAATAGCCGTTAATATTAGAGTGTTTGTTTAGGTTAATAGGCCTTGTAGAGGAAATATAGGGAAGCAGATCAGTGAGTGTAATAATAAAGGTCTGTAATTGTTCAAACCACTTTGCTATATTGTTTATCTACATTATTTCCTGTGAATACCCCAATTAGCAGTGCTTCTCTATTTTGCGCAGTAGTTGTTGTTGTGGAAGAGGACCGTATGGAGTAAGACTGCTTACTAACGGGGGGCAGATTGCTCTTCCAAATTTATTTCACTACAGACAATTGGTATGAAAAAAAATCGTAATATATGATAGGAAGATCTCATAGGTTCTTCAATAAGTCTGTAGCCCACAATCAAGCAGGAAAAGAAGATACTTATTGCAGTATAAACAGATGATGGAAAATGTACACTGGAGTACATTTTGTAATGGTATAAAGGGAGAATCTCTACGACTAATTAAGAAGTAAGTGTCACAGTTTATTGTTGCTATTAATGAAAAAAATTCTTGAAAGGAGCTTGCAAAAATCTAACTTGGGGGTTTGGACACTATTAATTTAATGCAGAAATTAATTTTGCAGGATGCAAATATGGCAAAACTTACAAAGACAAGCAACTTTCTATGCACCTTGTCACATCAGCAAGCACAGACAGAAACCTGTTTTATGAAGAATTAGTCACTTATCATTGCATACCCTAACTTGCCCTATATGTACCTTTGCAGTCTATACCTTCACCTATCTACACAGTTGCACTATTAAAACAGAAAGATACAATTTTATTACTGCTGACTTAAACTGATGCAATGGACTGAGTTTTTAATCAACCCAGGGTTTTAATTATGTGGACTCATGGTACACATGTGAGTTTAAAATCCTGCTTAAAAAAATCCACTGAAAAAGAAAAAGCTAAGAAAACCTGGATATATGATAACCTTATTCATATATCAATCTCAATTTGCCATATCAGATTATCTCACACCTGGGCGTTTGATGTTCTCAAAGATGATTTAAACTAAAAGTAATGCAGTTTCTGTATTAATATAAACCTTCAGAATCCCTCCAACTCTTCAATCAAAGATATGAATCTTTGATTTCTGTAAAGTGTCTGAAAAAAATTCTAAAAAAAATGAGATATATGATCATGGTCTTCACAAACAATCATATAGTCTATGAATTGAGCTGCCTTTAACTATATGAGGAAAAATTATATGTATTTTGCACAGGATAATAAAAGCAAATACGAATATACTAATTCCTTCTTTCAATATGAATTCCACTGATGCAATTAAAATAAATTTCTTCTCAGCTGTTGTAATTTTCATTTCACAGAAAAATAGTTTCAGTGCAAGAAAGGCAAAAACACTATTTCCACCCATTATTTTAAAAACCTGACTCAAAATTCCATTAACTTATGATGAACATTTCCAGTTGTGATAAAACAATCTTTGTTCCAGTCTGACAATTCTAATTACCTCCGTTTTAAAAAAAAGAAAAAACTCTGCCTTAATGTGCCTAAATCATTTTGCCTCTGAAGACTAGGAAAAAAAGCTTTCTGATCACACTACATGAATAGTTCTTCTGTTTTACCCATGTTCTAGTCCTGAAACTTTCTCAGTTTAAAAAACTAGCCTGTCCCCAAAATCTTGTCTCAGAGGCCAAAACACAGTTTAAGAATTCATAGAGTTGAATACATATTTAATTCATTTAAAAATTTTATCAGATGGCTATAGCAGAAGCCATGAAGAGCAGCACAGAACAGGCTAAATAGAGTAGTATGTAACAAAGCACTTTCTAATCAGGGACTAACTGGGACTTGCAGGACACCTGTAACAGCCTGCTTTAAAACAGATGAATAATGCCAGCACTCCAGATTCCATTTTCCAAAACACCCACTATATCCCCACACTGTTACTCTGCAGTACTTAGAACAACAAATTCTCACCAAAATATTCAGAAATTGAGATGTGGGGCCTCTTCAAGGAAACATAAATATTGCTGATGATCCTCCTCAAGGAGAGAACTCAAAGAGAGGAGTACCCTTGAAAATGTAATGGCTGTTTATGATAGTATTTATGATAGATAAAAGGCTATTTATGATGGGTAAGTTTGTTAGAGAAATTAAGCAAAGTAGAGATCTAAGTTTATGTAAATCTAAATATATATGTTATATAGTGAATCTAAAATAATATTTTAGAGTATTATTTTATGGAAGATATTTAGTTAAGGGCATCTTCCTTAAGAATATATCTGTAAATAATCTAAAGTGCACTCAGGTAGTGAGAAGAGTGAACGAATATGGAGTGATGGTAAAAAAACTGCTATGCTAAAAATATGAGTTTAAAATACGAGCTTAAAATATCTCAAGGGGACTCGAATTGATTCATGCATCTTTTGCTGAAACTAAGCACAGAAAAGAAACAGAAACTATTCAATCACTCATGCAAACCTCTCTTTTTGTTGTTTTTAGTGTTCATATAAATTTTCTTCTTAAAAAAATAGAAGAAGAATAAAAGTCACGAGCATCTTGATAGATGACCCACACTGTTCAGGACCTCCCAGGACCAGGGCTGTAGGCTCCAGCCAGGTCATCTGAGAGGTCATCGTGCGTTCATTCACACGATACCCCAAAAATCCACACTGAACCCGGACTTCTTTCATCTCACAGCTCTGGGTGCAGTTCAAGGCCAGGCTCAACTGGCCGTGACTTGAGAAACTTTGTAAGAATCTAGGCTGATCTCAAGAGGGTTTTAGTATTTTTTTTCCTCTTCGAGTTAACTTTTCCAGGAGATCTTGATGAATTCCAGAGTCTGAGGTACTGGTAGTCTCCTTGCCCGAACTGTATTAATCTGGGAGAAAAATGAAAGCAGTTTCCCACAGCCACAGCACGTCGTCCTTCCTGCAGTTACCTACAACTCAAGCAACGGCTCCCACGAATGTTTTGTCACATAGAAAGCCTCTTGTTTGCCTATCAAATGCCAGTACACATACCTGCAGTAAAAGCAAAGGGTAAACATGTAGTCTGTGCTACTCCTGCCTCCGAGCAGGGAACACGTGGAGCGGACATGCAGAGCACGCGTCCCTGGGTAGGGGGAATATAGTGAGCCCTGAGAAAGCGAAGAGCCTCACACATGACTTTCCACTCTCAGGGAAAGAGGGAAGAGGTGGTGTTGGGGAAGGGCAGAGACCCTGGAATGAAGGAGGAAGGGGCACAGTGAGGTCCATCCCACGGATGTGAGATGCTGGTGCTGAGGAGCTTGTGCAGTGCTGTGATGGAGGAATGCACCGAGCTGGATCCTAGTGAGCCAAGAAGGGCCTGATTTTCTTTGTGCGGATGCATTTTGGTTTATCTCAAAGGTACAGGAAAGCTGTACCTGAACTTATGTTGCCGTGAATGCACAGGAGAAAAATAGAGCGGAGCACCCCTCCTACATGAGACTGGACATTCCTCCTTGCAAGATGTCGGTCAGCAGAACTCCCATTTTGAGGGATATGTACAGACATATATATACCCACATATGTATAGACATATTTTTATATAGCAGTGCAGCAGTTAGCCTTATACTTCAGAAGTGTTCAGCACTAAATGACCTTCTGAAGTCCTTGGCTTTTGGGAATTTATTTATGCACTTCCTGTGCCTATTCAAAGCAATTGTGGGCTATTGAATTGAGTGGATTGAGAGCTCTCTCCTTTGCAAAGTCCTATCCAGAGCTCTTCACTGGAAGAAAGTGACATTTTAAGGGACATACAAAGGGGTTAATGGCTTTGTTCCATCACACTTAATGGGGCCTCAGAGAGCTGAGGTAGGATGAAACTCTATTAATAGTGAAGCAGAAGGAAGGGTTGGAATTGTTTCAGCTTGCAGCAGTATAAGGAGTGCAATTTTTGTTACAGCAAAATCTAAAACTGCAAGTTTATTCTGTGTTTTGGGGGTTCAGGAGAGGAAAAGAAAATTTGCGAACTCCTACCTTTTTTCTTTGTTTAATCTGTTTAATCAACATTTCTAGGTAGTTTGAGATCTATTAGTCTAATCTCCTTGTGGCTGATTTTTTTACAGTTTTGCCCTTCCTGTAGCATTTAGGGATGTGTTTGTGAATGTTACAGAGATTAGTGCCTAATTAGAGAGAATAAACTGCCACTTATTAGTCAAACTATCATTGATTTCAATGGGAACAGCCTCAGAATTAACAGCTGAATAGTGGAGTTCAAAACTAAACTTTTATGTGTGTTCTTGAATATATGGAGATTTGTCATCATTTTAGTACTTCAGGACTTTACAGGTAACATACATAATGGTAGCATGCATGCACAAGGCAGGTGTTTATAATTGAGCTGTTTGCTATCCTATGGGCATGCTTTAATCTTCCCTTTCTTGATAAACCCTCCTTTCATATATTTCTCTTTCTTGTTCCAGATTTTCCTCGCAGCTTGCTCTGCCCTTAAAACAGATTGAAGGAAGATTGAAGATGAAAGGGGAACAGGCTTGATGCTATCCGTCTGCTTCATATTGATTTCACTTTTATATTATTAACAATATATTGGCCACAATTTCCCCAAATATATCCCCTAAATAACAAGTGCCCTAAATTTGAGAAAGAGGGAAATCTGAAGAGAGAAACAAGATTTTAAAATTCTGTGTACTAACTCCTCATAGATGGAAGGTCTGCAGTGAATTCCTAAGAAATTCTTTTTTGACTGAAGAAAGTCAAATCAAACTAAAACTGAAGAAAAAATAAACAAGCAATAGAAAATGAATTCTCTCTTACAAAGCACAAACACAAATGGAGAAATTAATCTGATAAAACATAAGAGGTTTTTCCTTGGGACCCTAAGGAAATCCAATCAACTGATTTCTAGAAATGGGATAGAAGAATCACACTGTTTTTGTTGTCATATATTTGACTAGAAATCCAATGTTTCAAAAGTCTTTAATGCAGTATCTGGTGAGAAAGCAGACAGGCTTATATAAACTGGGAACTCCTTAAGAATTCCTGGGCACATACTGAGAGTAGCAACTGACGGACTGTAGAACAGAATCTAAAGTAAGTACTGACAAATATTTCCAGAAATAGAAAGGAAATTGCTGTTCTGCTGATAATCCACGCAGTAAGTGCTACTATCAGCTTGAATGATGAGCAAGAATGCTCACAAAATGTAGTTACTGGGGTTGCTCTGACCTGCTGTGGCTGCTGCCCCAAGCTTCAGAACATTCCACATACATAGGCACTCTACTTGGCCATTTCTATTTGTTACTTTTTTTTGGCCAATGTCATGGAAGCATTTCTAATGAAGACACAATATTGAGTATTGATGCAATGATATGATATTAAGCTGATAGAGTAGGCCAAATGCATGAGTTCATTCATCTGATATTATTTACTGACTGACAAGCTTTTTCAAATTTGAAATTAGCTCAGCATTAATTTCTGTGACATTAGCAACAATCAGAGCAATTAGAGAAACAATAAATATAACTATCTTCTACTAACATTTTCTTTTCAAATCCATGACAGGCCATGTTTACAAGAACAAATGACTATCTTAGATTTCCTTAGATATAACTCCAATTTTAACACATAACTTTCATGTAGGCCTATTATATCTCTAATGGGTGTCACTGCTGTTAGGATTCCAACTCTCTCTCTTTCTACTTACAATTAAATTCTTATAGTGTTTAAAATTTTTAACCCTTAGATCAGCAGAATACACAAATCGGGAAAAATTGAGACTTTGAGACTTACAAGGTAACAAGGATTTACAAAGCAAAAATCTGAATGCACTCAAGGATAAAAAAAATCTTCATGTGCATCATTTTGCTTCTTGCATCTCATTAAGCAGCCATTTCTATATAGCAATATAATCGCTTTAAGAAAGGAAATACTTTCAGATAAAATCCCTGTGAAAGTAATTCCTGTTTTAGCAAAACGAGGTAAGGAATAAAAATGAAGTCTTGCTACTGGTCTCTTTAAAAGGTGGGCAGAAAAAGAAACAGGAAACTCGATCTTCATTCCTATGACATTTCCTAGTAAATATTGCACAGTACTACTTATGAGATAAGACCATGTGTAAATTACTTTCAATTGTAGCATTTGTCTGGTACAATTACCAGATGCCAAACGAGTACAGCTGAGCATTGTGAATATGTAATTTCTCTCAGGCTGATTCTGTGGCACACCTGGACCATTTTTGGCTGCATACAAGCTGAGGAAACTACCTTGAGTAGAGCTGATAGCATTTTTAAATTGAAAGATTTAATGCATTAATCTGGTGCAATACTAAGTAAATTTATACGGGTTTCTGACTTCCCCCTCTCTCATATACCACGCAGGAGCCAGGCTCCCAGTGTCTTGCACAGATTTACGCCATATCTTTTACCAGAGTAGGAACCAAAGACAGCTCCTTGCCATCCACTGCCTTAAACAATGGTCAGCTCTTTGTCTCCTAAGCAATAAAATTGCGGTGTCAAAAGCACTTAGCCCTGAGCATTCCTGGACTCACTCCTCTGCACCTGGAGCTGGAGAGATCTTTGCCATTGCAAAATACATTCTTTCCAGGCTTTAAATTTCAGGAAGATATAAATAGTGATAAAAGATATGAACATGTAACTGACAAGTAACTGCTAAACTTATGTCTGTAGGAAATGTATGTATATATACAGATACAGAGTTGAAATTTCTGCCATATATTACCACATGTGAAATATTTAGCAGCCCATTCTCAACCCTCTGAGGAATCCAACCCTGGCTAAGCAACAATATAAAAGAAATAGGAGGACATTCAAAGATTGCTGTGGGAAAATTACGCTACTTGACTTTTTCCATTTTAACAAGAAATGATGTTTCTTGCTATGGGTAGAACTTTCAGGCCCATTTTTAGATTCAACTTCTCCCCTTCATGCCGGCAAGTTCTCCTCTGGATGGTAACAATGAAGTGTCATTGCTCACAGAGCATTGGTTTCCATACTTCAGAGCCTAACTCCGAACGGATGGGCCACCAGGGTAACTTGCAGATAAGTAAGGAAGCAGGTGGTTTTTTTGGCACAGAGGACAGTATTTGGTTGTTCCCAAACCACAACCTCTGTTTCTGCAAGTTTCATGACCCACGAGCCACTTTCTGCAGTGCCAAAAGTCAAGGGACAGCAGCGTGGCATAGTCTGGGAGAAAACATTCACTGCAGTAAAGAAGTGGTTTGGCAGCTTCCAACTTGGAGCATGAATAACAGAGCTTTATTCTCTTTGTAAACTTAATCCAAAATCAACTGAATTTACTTAGGAGTCATTCTGCTACCTTTAATGAGCTTTGGGTTAAGGCCAATCCTTTAAAAAGTATATAATCCAGTTCTCCAGCCAGGTCTGATGACAATCAGCTGATCCAAGATGCAAGACATGTAAAATATCCAGTTTTGTGTGTTTTTACGGAACTCAGTTCCAATCTTGGCAGTCTGCAGGCACCGCCATAGTAAATAAGATTAACAACATTAATAAAAATCCACTCATTGCAATTATTTTGCACGGCTGCTTAAAATTGACTTATTGTTAGAACATTTACTATTATTTCTTTCCATAAATACATTGACTTTCCTAGTTTAGACTTTGAAAGAAAACTCTAAAAATGGAGATTTATGATAGAAACATTAATAAACCATGAAACTAGCATTATGACTAGAACTACTGTAATAATTCAGTTTCCTTTTAGTTTCGCAGCAAAAAGATTCGTATTTTAAAGTGCAGTTCTTTCTAACAGCTGGTCGTAGCTATAGCCATTAAACAGAAAAATGATTCAGACATGCCAAGACAACTCCAGTGTGAAATCTGAAATCACACTGTTGCTCTTAGACTGGAAACTGGCCCAGAAGCATATATTTCCTGAGAATACTCACACATGTGCTACCCTCTCCCTGGGGGAAAGGGAAGCAGTAAGAATGAAAAGCGAGCGGGAAGAGAAGGGAAGAGGAGGAGGATGAAAGTGTTCCAGTTTCAGAGGTGTACAGAAGTTTACTAGTACCCCACACCAGTGAGGCTGCTTCAAAGCTAAGACTTATTCTTTGGACCAATTCAAAAAAAATGAAAATGAAAAATTAGCTGGTGGTTCCTATAGGTATAAATACATACCGGATAAAACCATTGTCAACTGGTGGCATATTGTGGTGAGAATGGCCCAGATTACATTAAAAATAGCGATCCCAGCTGGAGGGATTAACAGTGCTTACTCTTGTCTTTGCTTAGCTTTGCAGTCACTCATCTGGGGCCTTCGTTGCACGGTCTCCACACACTGGTCTGGGTAGCTACTCTCTCAGCCTAGCTCTCAGTATAGAGATATCTATAACTAAAGTAAAAGGCTTAAGACAGAAAGATGAAGAACATGATGCTTATCTCCCTGATACAGTTCACAGAAGAAGCATGCCAGCAAGTACAATGTTGGAAATGCATTATCTGAGCTTTATGAGTACTTCTCCTAGCAATACAGGGCTCCTCTAGCCAGACTGTACTCCTACAAACACTAAACATTTTTTTTCTGAAGAGACTGAGCATCACTGCTGTCTTCTCTAAGCATTTGATTTGAAATGTGAGGACTTGTGTTTTGGATAAAATTTTGCATTTTCAGTAAAAATCTACGTTTGGACACTGTCACTAAAAATTCCTCTTACATTTTTTTGCATATCTGAGAAGGTCTTTTAGGCAAGAACTGCTAGTAAAATTAAAGTCTTAAAGGTTTTTCCAGGTAGAAACAGAGACCGACAAGAGTAAGAAAGGGAGACTGTTAAATTCCTTCCATGCAATGTTGTAAAAGTGTTTGTAAATATTTTCTGTCTTTCTCCAAACTCATCATAAATCATCTTTTCTATGGTTTCAAGTCCCTTTTGCTGACAGTACTTTGCCCCAAAACTCTTTCTAGCTTTTATCAAGATCATAAACAATACAGTATTACAGACTGTGCTTTGAAACTCTTTTTGTCCTTCTTTTACTACTTGCTTGTTTTTTTCTGCTTCCCTTTCACAAGCTTTTACTTACAAGGTGGCCTTTTCTCACTTGTCCCTTACTTTACTATAATAACAGATATGTGCTTGCTCTGTAGAATGATATTTTTTCAAGTATTTTATAAAGGAGCCTGATACTTTCCTGCACTCACCCGAAGAGAAGTGCTGCGGTTGTATACAACCTTTAACAAAATGTTATTACTCTAGAGTTAACAAACTGAAGACATACAACTGCAGGTCATTCTAAGGATCTTTGTACTTCTTGGTTCCTAAAAATGTATTCGTCATGGCAATTTCATGAAATGTAGTGCCTAGCAGCCAATACTAAAGAATAATGGAAAAGAAATATGTTTCTTTTCCAGAGAACACTTCATAAATATTCTCAGTTACAAAAAGGTCTGAAGCCTTTATTTAGGATACATGTGTGAGAGCTCAATGGCTAATGCTAGACAATTATCCAAGCGATCATTCAGCAGTTACCTCAGTCAGAAAGCTTCCTTTCACCTTTTCTAACTAGTATGTAAGTAAGTCAAATGCTGTAAATAAATACAAATTTAAGCAGAGTCAAACCTGCCTCTTACCACCCCCAAATAAAATCAAGTATCAGGCAGCAATTTTTAGTCAGCTCTCTACAGAACAGCATATAAATATTATAGCATGCTATCCTCCTTCAATGGTTAGTGCGACACTAGCTCCGTACAACTTCTTTTATCAGTGTAACTGGTGTCCATCATATATCTAAAAACAGTTATTTCAAGAATCACAGAATCACTGGATGCCTAAGGTTGGAAGGGACCTCTAGAGGTCATCTAGTCCAACCCCCCTGCACACGCAGGGCCACCTAGAGCACGAGGCACAGGGCTGCATCCAAGCGGGTCTTGAAGATCTCCAGAGAAGGAGACTCCACAACCTCTCTGGGCAGCCTGTTCCAGTACTCTGTCACCCTCACTGTCAGGAAATTTTTACTTAAGTTCCTGTGGAAATTTTGATGCTTCAGTTTCTGGCCATTTCCTCTTGTTCTGCTGGTGGCCACCAGTGAAAAGAGGCCAGCCCCATCCTCCTCACTGCCTCCCTTAAGGTACTTGTACACACAGATCAGGTCCCCTCTCAGCCTTCTCTTCTCCAGGCTGAACAGGCCCAGCTCCCTCAGCCTCTCCTCATAGGGCAGATGTTCCAGGCCCCTGATCATCCTCGTGGCCCTGCGCTGGACTCTCTCCAGCAGCTCCACATCCCTCTTGTGCTGGGGGGCCCAGAACTGGACACAATAGAAACAAATAAACAAATTAGGAATTAAAATTAATAAAGAAACATTAAATTAAGAAGGAAACAAAGAAACGACTCTTTTTTGTCTCTCTTGACTTCAGCAAGGCTTTTGATACTGTCTTCCATAACATCAGCCTAGCCCAGCTCAGGAATTTTGGTTAGATGAATGGAGTGTGAGGCGGGTTGAAAACTGGCTGAATGACAAAGCTCAATGGGCTGTGATCAATGATGCAGAGGAGGAGGCTTGTAGCTAGCGGTGTCCCCCAGGGGCCCGTACCGGGTCCAATCCTGTTCAATTTACTCATCAGTGACCTGGATGAAGGGACAGAGTGCACCATCAGCAAGTTTCCTTATGATACAAACCTACATCCCTAGATCCCTAGATCCCCTAGATCCCCATAGATCTGTGCTGCCATCCAGAGACACCTAGGCAGGCTGGAAAGCTGGGCAGAGAGGAACCTCAAGAGGTTCAACAGGACAAGTGCAGGGTCCTGCACGTGGGCAGGAATAACCCCAGGCACCAGTACAGGTTGGAGGCTGACCTGCTGGAGAGCAGCTCTGCAAGGACCTGAGTGTCCTGGCAGGCAATAAGTTGACTACGAGCCAGCAATGTGCCCTTGTGGTCAAGAAGTCCTATTTTGCCCTTCCTGCATCAGGAAGAGTTTTGCCAGCAAGTGGAAGGAGATGATTCTCTCCCTCTACTCAGCCCTGGGGAGGCCACATCTGGAGTACCATGTCCAGTTCTGGGCTCCCAGGTACAGGAGGAACATGGAGCTACTGGAGAGAGTCCAGAGACGGCTACAGAGATGATCAGAGGACTGGAGCATCTCTCATATAAGGAGAGGCTGAGGGAGTTGGGTATATTCAGCCTAGAGAAGACAAAGAGGGAATCTTATCAATGTATATAAATACCTTAACGGAGGATGTAAAGGAGATGGGTCCAGAGTCTTTTCAGTGGTGTCCAGTGATAGGACAAGAGATAACATCCACAAACTGAAGGACAGGAAGTTCCACCTGAATTTGAGGAAAAACTTCGT
Organism: Crypturellus undulatus; assembly: GCA_013389825.1. Taxonomy (NCBI): domain Eukaryota; kingdom Metazoa; phylum Chordata; class Aves; order Tinamiformes; family Tinamidae; genus Crypturellus; species Crypturellus undulatus. Next base: position 634,062 of record VWPW01004609.1, on the reverse strand, counting down.
GACTGCAAGGGTAACAGAACACTGGAACAGGTTACTCAGAGAGGTTGATGAGTTTTTTTCTCTGGAGATATTCAAAACACACCTGGATGCAATTCTGTGCAATGTGCTTTAGTGCAAGTTGCTTAGGTAGGGCGGTTGGGCTAGATGGTCTCCAAAAGTCCCTTAATAATTATGTGATTCTGTAAGGAACACAGAGCTGCACGTTACATTCTTTTAAATAGACTTTTAAGGATGAAAGTCCTATTTCTGGGACACCAGCACAAAAACTGGCAACAAACAAAAGGCAAATTCTCAGGATGCTGTCTTTCAAGAGATAAAATAAAAAAGATAAATGTTTGTGTATATTGCATTGTAGTGTTAGAAGAAATCTAACTAGTGTGGAGATGCAAAAGCAACGGAGATGAGCTAAAGAAATGTCTCAGTCCCTTTTTGCCAAGTTGGAGACCAAATGACCACACAGATGGGAATGAGAGTGAGGAATATGTTTCTTTTTCAAAAGTATAGTCCCAAAACAGACACAACACTGTACATGTTTTCAGTCTCAGGAGACTAATATAGCCAACTCTAAAAACTCTTGCTGCAAGGCCAAGTTCTTCCCTTAGATACATATAGTCATTTCCCACAGAGAAGACAAACCATAGAGCATCCAAGACTAGTGTCTGATCCTCTTCTGTTCTTCAGTCTCCTGGTAGCCATAAATGTACAAGCCAAGCTTGGACCCCTTTATTAGTTGTCAAAGTTTCCTACTTACATGCCAGACTGTGGAAATAATACATTTCAACAAATAATGTTTAATTTCTTTTACTTTAAAAGATTATTACAAATGAAACCTAAATTTGGTGAAGCAAGTACACAAGCACAGAGGCACACAGACATCTTTAACCAATATAACAATAACATTATCACACACACAAAAAAAAAGGCATTGCACAAAACCATGTATGTATCTGAATTAATTTTACTTAGTTTCTATATCCCTGGCTCAGTAACAGTATGACTGCATGCCTTCCTGTTCCGGTACTTAAGAGAGTGCAAGTGGTAGCTTGAGACCTATAGTTTACCATAGAGGCACAGAAATGCAGACGTTTGCAGTTTTTAACATAGGCTCATGTGTTCACAATTACCGTGAAACCTGGTGTTCTCGTAGCTGCATAAAGCAGCATCCCCCACCATTTAAAGAGTATATCCATGGGACTCATTAAGATCCCTGGCAAACCCTGACCGTGACAGACAGTGTGGTCCAGGAGAGCAGCAGGGAGAAAGAATTAGCTTGGCCAAGTATCCTATTTTATATATAACATTTCATAGGGTTTGCTAGTATCATTTCCTCAGAAAGTTCAGTGTGTGTAAAGAAATTCCATCTAAAAACAACAACAGAAATCTAATGGGACTTGGCTCAGATTCAGCCAGAAACATGTTACTCAGCTGATAATACATAGACCCTTTGGTCACATATCAAAAATCCAAACAAAGCAGAGAACGGGACACATACTTGTTTTGCTCATCATCTGCAGTAAACTTCTACTATATTTTGAATACACTGCCACCCTTTACCCTAAAGGAAAGGTTCTAAGGATACAAGCTTAACATGGAAATGCCTATTTACATGGCTTTGCCTGGGGAAAATGATTTGAACAAGGGGATTACTAAATTTATATGCCACAAAACAATCATGCTCAAACACATCATGTAATTGACAAATCTTTAGAAAGTCGGAACAAAGCTGCTTTATTTGTTCAGACAAGAAAACAAAACTAAAGCTTTATTATTTTCTCAATTTTCAAAATTTTCCGGAATGATCCACAACTTAACTGACATTAACATATTTTTCCTATAAAGTACTTCGGATGGAAAGAATACTAGCCATGAAATTTCCAGTGTAATTTTTTTTTTATGTAATTGCTCTTTAGAACCCCTAAACATATTTGTCGCTGACAGCTATATTGGGGAAGTTATAAGAGCAGATGTTACAACAGACAAGTCAGTCTCAATTCAAAAAAGGCAGACAGCATTATTTTAACAATGTAAAAGGAATAACACTGTATAAACGTTTATACAGACCTTAGACAAAGTGAAATAGCATTTATGTAAACATACATTCATCAATTGTACTAGAGAATGGACTTTAGTGTTCTGGGACTTTTCTACTGCTACTAACTATGTGTATGATTCCTGATCAGAGCCTCTGAGCCCCTTACAATCATTATTTTTAGTTTTTTTCCCCTTACATAGGGAAAATTCTTCTTCATGTGTGACCAAATAAGTTAAAATCTGATTTACCTGATTTATCTGGTATCAGGTTACCTGTTATCATAGCAGAATCAAATTGTAGAGTCAGGTCTAAAAACATAAAAATTCCAAATTAACATCCAAGATCTTTAGCAAAAGACTGTATCTTTTTCTACTAAAATAGATATGGACCTGAACATCCCTTAACACTGAATTCAGTCCAGTTTTATTGTCCAATTTCATAATCTGTCTAGACAGTGTCACAGATTTTGACTTCTGTTTATAACATGATAGCACAGGCCCAGCTCTGTTGTGATAGGCAATTCTGATATGAACAAGAGGCTTATGGAGACCTATTGTTTAAAGGCTGCCCACAAAGCTGGGAGCTGAATCTGCTGAGCTGTGGAATTCAGCAGTCTCCACACTTCGTTTCCTTGGTTCAGCCTTAGACTTTAAACCACATACATACCATCAAAAGGTGCAGCATATATTCAGTTCATCATATCCTGATTTAACAGAATGATTATCTCAATCAGAGAATTTTAATGTTATAACCTTGTTGCTACAAAGTACCTCCAATTCCATAGAGGCAGTATTTGCTGCACAAACTCAGTTTGCACATGATTGTTTTGTATTTGTAATGGCCCTCTTGACAGATTTAATTGTAATTTTCGAAGCGGAGGCAACAACTTTGTTTATTTACTATTAACATGAATAGAGGAGTGAAAAAAAGGAAGCAAAGTATTTATTTAGATTAGTATCTGTCAGTTTTCAAGTTTATGTATTTACAAATGGCATTTTTAGAAAATCATAAAAATAAATTTTGAGAGCGATGTGGAAGGAATTATATAGTAATAATATCCCTTAGCAACAAATAGAAGTTAATGATAAGAAAGATATATCCATTTAAACTCTATTAAAATACAAAAGCTAGTATATTTACATAAATAAATACACATCCATTTACTCATTGAGCAGGCCACTGAAAAAAAAAGAGACTGTAGTGACAGTTTATTTGAGCTTTTTATTTTTCAGTACTGTGGGAATCTGTTCTCCCAGGTTGGTTCTATTCAAACAATGCAGGTGTAAATGTACATTTTTTTTACACTTCCATCAGTTTTCTTTGCACCATTTAATAATAGGAGTCTCAATTCAAAATAAATGAAATAAAAGCCTGTATATAAATATCTTTAAGCAGGCAACTCATTAATCTCTCTAATTCAAACACGACTCTTCAAGCTTACCAGCAGCAAAATAAGGAGAGCATGGACACATTGCTCCACTGGAAAGACAACCTATAGTGACAAAGAACATGGAGAAGGCTGAGATATTCAATGCCTTTTTTTTGCCTCAGTTTTCATTCATAAGGCTTGTCTTCAGTCCTCCTAGGTCCCAGGTGAGGCTACTTGCACAGTCTGTGGGAATAAAGCTGTATCTGCAGTAGAAGAAGACAAATAATAGAGTTTGCTGAAGTCAGTTAGACATACACAAGTAGATGTGACCGGATGCAGTCCAGAGACCTGGATGGGTTGGAAGAATGGCCCACCAGGTACCTCAGAAAGTTCAAGAAACGCATGTACAAATTCTTGCATCTGGGATGGAATAATCCAAAGCAACACCACAGGCTGGGGGCTGACTCTGGGAAGCTGCTCAAATTCCCGTGTCATAATGTTTTATTGCTGTTCCACTGACTAAAGTATTGGATGACTCCCATAGGTCAGCCTTTCCTTTTTAATAAATTGGGTATCATGTGATTTGTATCTTAATTAATTTTACTTGATAATGGCATTGCAATCTCCATTTTACTTAATAATAGAATTGTAAATGGAAGACTGCAACAAAATGTTAGACAGCTTCTTGGGGCCTGGTTGTTATGCAGACCCAGGAGAATATACCCACTATTAATGCAATTCTCAATGACGTCTTATCAGTTTCTGCTGCTTTTATCAAGATGGATCTCAATTTCTTCAGGGTGTTGATTGAAAATGATGAAAAAGAAATTAAATTCCAGAATAGTGAGCAACCTAGATAACTGATACAAATTTCTATTTAAAAAAAAAACAGTTTTTCCTTTGTCATCTCCTATCAGACACTTTTGTCAAGACACAGTCAGTGGTGAGAATGTTAACTACTATTTGTGGGCTTTTTCCAGAAAATGGTAATTACATGGATTAAAAAGTAAATCAGAGAAGGGGCAGATATGCACAGCTGGCCTTGCAGAAGACAAGTATCTTGTACAAGAATGCTGCTTGGACAGTAACTGAGTCTTGAGCAGCGCTTTACTGCAGTAATTCTTATTACTTTAGATGACCAAGCAGCATTTCCAAGGCATCAAGAGCTAGTTTTAAAGACCTTGAAATGAATTAAATCTTTGAGTAGTTCTCTTGCACTTCTCTTTCAGAAGAGTAGATGCACAGTTCATATGGAAGACTGAAGTATTTTTCTTATAGTGATCCATTGTAGTGATTAATTTACACCACCCCAAGCTACCAAAAGAGGAGGATGAATTAAAAGGAGCACAGAGAAAGAAACTGATGCCATTCCACGTTAAGGTCAATGGGATTTTTACTTCTAATAAGAAGAGATTCTGGACCAGGGATCGATTCAGCAGACCCAGACAGAAACTTGGGTCTCTCTGGCAAAGTGCTGATGAAGCACACTGCAGATGACACATGACAGGGCAGCCAAACTGATAAGCTTTGCTGCCCTGTGCAGGTCAGATAGATAGTGCATCATAAAGGGCAGAACAGTCATACCTCTCACATGGGGCCAGGCTAGAGAAAAAGAAGAGAACTGGTGCCATAACCGGTTACATTGAAATGCTTCAGATTCTTCCTTCCTATACTCACAGACCTAAACAGGAAAGGTAAATTATTCTGTAAGAAGAAGAGAAAAAGCTGAAGTCAATAAGTATATCCAGTGCTCAGTTTCATCTTGAAATCTTGTGAAATTTGTGCACTTCATCTGCTTAGAAGGTTTGCATTACTGACACATGGGAACTGGCATTAGTAAACACTTGTTACAATGAGACTAATCACACGCTGGAACTTGTGACATGGATCTAAGGCGTTTGTACACATCCATGCCCCAAGAATCATCCTGGTGGCCAGTCCCACATAACAGCCACTTTCAGAATTGTTATTACACAGCACAGGGCAGTAAGACAGCCTAGACTGATTCCAAATGCAATTGCAGAGCAAACAGTCAGCATAAATCATATTTTCTTCAACATAACAGGATTAGCTGTCACTCATTCTCAAAAGCCATCGGAGTTACTATGCATGGTCAAGAATAATGATACACAAAACTCATGATGTCCCGTAACACCACGCATTTGTGATACGAGAGCTATGAGTTTGTTTTTACTACTAGCACTGTTGAGGTCTGCTGATAACATCATACAGTCTGTTTCTGTGTCTGGCACCCATTCAGCCTGCATATATATTTATTCACCTCCATCTGCCTGGTCAGACAAACCAGCCATGATAAAAATATAACAAGCCAGACAGCATATAAATCCATCTTCACTGAGTTACAGAAAGGTAAAAGTTAAAATATGTGCAATGGAGATGCCCTTTAGATTTCAAAATGGAACAACCCCCATTGAGAGAAGTAGGAAACCAAGTCTACTGTAAGAAGAAAAAGGAACATACTTACATGTGTAAGGCCAGCAGACATCAGTGTGGTATGTGGTACACATTGCAAAACAAGAACAAATAAGCAGCTGTATACTAAACCTCATCACCAGTCGGTATTGCCTTACCAAATCCTACTGTTTATTGTAAGAAGATAAAAATGAAGATGCAGAGGAAGCACCTACTCAACTGAATATATCAAGGGTACTTCACAGATTAGAAATTCTGAACAGGATTATGCTGAAAAGATGCATACTAGAGAAGACCTATCTCTTTTTGATGCATAGATCTTGCAAAGCTGCGATTCCAACTTTTTTCCCAGGACTGAAACCAGGATGTAGAGACTTGTAGCAGAAATACAGATGTTGGTAAGAATTACCAATGAGTGGAAATGTGTGTGGGGGGGGGGGGGAAAGCCCCAGAAGAACCAGCAGAACAAGAGTTAAAAGTAAGATCTAATAAAGAACACTCTTCCCAGCCAATCAACCTGAAGAATGTGTCAAGACCATACAGTCTGCACTTTGATAAGGCTACAACACAAATGACTCATTAGGGAAGACCCTGCACTTGGAAAATAGGAAGAAGGCAACAACGTTCAGGACATATATGACATTGCTTCTTCTGTTCAGCAGGACAGTACAGTAGGAGGATATCAGCAAAACATGACTCCTAATGGATGTGAAAGACAAGGTCTGGCCAGTTAGACCTAGTGGTGTGAACAAGGAGATTTTGAAATATCTCATAACTTTTAAAATAGCAACTTGTTTTATTAGAAAGAGCTAAAGCAGGTCTTAAAAACAGTCATTTTTCAGTTATTGTGGTAAGTATATCACCCAGTGTGACCTGAAGACTGAAGAGTATAAGAACGAGACATTCAGCGTGCTGAGCTTCCAGGCAAGCTACCAAGAGTTGCTGAAAGCCTTTCTGAGAGCTGAGGTGAGAAAATAATGATGTTCTTCAAGAAAAAGGCTGGGAGGTCTCCTTCTCTGAAGGCTGTCATGCAAAGGTTAAGCACGGAAACTTGTTAATGGGCTCTGTAATTGTTTTCTGCTTGACACAGGGAGTAACAGAAAGCAGATGTCCCCGAACAGTCACCTTTAAGGCGAGGAGAGCAGGGGTGTATGAGGGAGAAGGGTATTTGGATATAAATACTATGGCTTCAGAGTACAAATTTATTTACAGTACGTACACAACTGAGAAGCAAAAAAATGCAAAAAAAAATATTTTCCGTGAGAGACCTGAAGTATACACTTAGCTTTACGTTCTGCACTTTAGCAACAGATAAATGTTAAACAGATGTTAGTTGTAAAAGTACCCATAATAATACATCTCCTTGCACATGCTTAAGAAATAACTGGCTCACAAGCAAAATTTAAAGGAATGTAGGGGGAAAACCTTGCAAGATAGACTGGTTAAGACCAAAGAGCTGGGTGTCTACTTGTCAATAGAAGTGGAAGGGTACAACCAAGTGCCACTCTAGAAAACAGAGTCATGATACTGAAATGCTGAATGATGATAGACGCCTATGTTACCTGAGGAAACGAGTAGTTTTGAACTCCAGGATCCTGCAAAGATTTCTAGCCTGAGGAAAAGCCATAACATTCAGGAGAAAAGAAAGTACAGGACTTTAGTCAGAGACTGAGGGAATTCAGAAAGTCCAGCCGAAGAACATCTTCTCCAGATCTTTCATTTTCCGTCTCAGGATCTTACCTCACTGACTCCAGGCTCCTGAATGATTCCTGCATGTATGTCTGCACAGTGACTAAAGCAATAAAGCCATAAAATCCCCGTGAGACTCTTCTCAAGTACAATTTTCATCAAAAAAATGTTTGCATACTTTTTTACTTTTCCTATCTCAGAATTTATAGATAGTGCAGGAATGTTTGGCTAATGTACAGTCAGTTTTATAAGCACCAAAAGATGCCACAAGAAGGATTACAATGTATGTTGTACCAGAAAGTTATTGTATATACAGGGGCAGAGAGATATTTTTGCAGGAGCCAAGAAGCCTGGATTTCATTTCTTCTGCTTCATTTTCCCTCTTCCTGCCATGCTCCCTGCCCACCCCCTGCCTTTTTTTAATTTATTTCAAAGGTAAAAAAAAATAAAATTGCACGATTTTTTTTTTTTTTTGGTTCCTGTTTTGCCTACAATAAATGTGAGGAGGTAATTGGTCATCAGAGTTCACCAAAATTATCTGATAGCATTGACACTTTTGGTTCAGGTCAGACGATTGGGATGACCCCAGTGAAATCATAAAAAAAAAAATACAAAAATCTGACTGTAGAGCTGCAAGTTTAATATTAAATGTAGTTTCCTCAAGTGTTTCAGTGAATTTGAGAAGGAGGCAGACACAACAGACCATATCAAAGTGGTGTTTGGTGGATGACTTATAAGCAAATGGATAGAAACACGATAGCTGAGAAGAAATTAAAAGACAAAAAAATAGAATCATTGAATTCTGAATGAGATTCTGGACACATAAAATGATCAAAAACAACAACAACAAAAAGTAAACATAAGAAACATAAAATCTCATTCAAACCAGGATACACTGGAGAAAATGTCAGTTTCTGTTCAGAGCAGATGATTGGTTGCTAATAATAAAAAAGTCACGTCAAGATTACGTAGACTGACAAGAGAAGGAATCTAAACAAAATGTCAGTGATTTGCCATCCACAGAAAGGCATTGTACAGCCTCTGCCTTGTGAATAACAGTGTAAAAAAACAATAATACTCAATTAGAGGTTCTCTATGATTGCAAACCACTTTCTAGACATGTATGTGACAAGACAGATTTTTTTCAGGAGCAGAAGAAATCAGGAAAGGGGTTTATTTTCAGAAATAGGACGAAAGCCAAAGTTTTGAGCATAAAAACAAAGATGTAGGAAAGAGGAAAAGGGTGCTAATAGAAGTCACATAAAGACAAGGGTAGAAGACCAGAAAGAAAATCTGAAGGCTTGAAGAAGCCTCTTTGAGGAGACTTTTTAAGAAAAGTAACTTTTTGTCAGATATATTACATCACTGTTGTCGTAATGCAGACACAGACCTTTTGAGGTCAGTCTCCCACTTGACTCCACTCAGCAGGCTTTTCTTCATACAGCCTTCATGAAGGGGACTCCACGGACATTAGCTGAAACCTTATGATAAACATCTAATGCAGATCAGCCAGGAACACACACTTGTTCCAGAGAACCAGGCTACAGCAAAATAAACCTTGACCACACAGCCCTAGATTAAATTAAACTTAGACCACGCAAAGGTAACTGCCCACCTGGCATTTTATAATAAAACACATTGGTAAGGCAAGTTTCAGGTATTCAGCGTAAATCATTCTGATCTACAAATCTGCACATATTGAGACTCACTAATATACACACAGCCAGACTGTAACAAATTAATGTGAACTCTGATCATCTTGGTTGTTCTAGCATGTGGAGTAGTTGCGGAGCTCTTTGCAAAGAAACCATGCTCACAATTTTTGTGTTATGGGAAGACACTATTTCTGCTTTTTTATCCCATGTAATCAGCCTGCTTTATATTGGACGATACTTCAGTAATTTAACTGAAACACACTGAAACACTAGGAAGATTAACTAGGAAGATTTCATTACTCTTCCAGAAGAAGCACATTTGTCTAATTATTTTGCCAGGTACTTCTCTCTGTTGTATTGACAATATTTTAATTCACATAAATTCTTAGTACCCTCCAATTATTTTTCATTCTTCCATAAAGACCTTTGAAAAATAAATCCTACATTTTCACACAAATTTTATCCAGGTTCCCTTCATATTGTTCATTGCATTCCAGTCACTTTTTTTTTTTCATATATGACAAAAGAGAATTAATCAGCTTTGATTGCCTTGTTCTTCATGTTCTCCTGAACAAAGATTCAAATATACGCGTATATCCTACAATTCGGTCACTACTTAGAAAAAAATTTATAACTTCACTTGGAAATCCAAACCATGTAATGTAAACCTTACATGTGAAACCTCATAGTTATATATTTAGAAAAGTAAAACTACTACCTGATGATTTAATTTTAACAGGATCTTGTTAAAGTTGTGGTAGGTCAATCGCCACCATGAATGCATGATTTTTTGTAATTTAAATATAATATAAAATGTCTCCTCCTAAGCATCACATTTTTTTATGACTGACACTATTTTGGCAGGGCTAAATTGTAACAATCGGTTCAGTTATTCTGGAAACCGATTACAACACAGTGGCTGAAGAAATGAGGATCCCCTTCTAGCAACTGTGATGGGGTCAGGGGTAGCTGTGCACTATGGGGTTGAGTATAACCAGTGCACTAGTCTGAAAAATGTTATCAAATGTCAGAATGACATAAACAAGGGAAATAAAAACTTTTACTTTTGAATACATTCAACCAGGAAAAAAGGTCTGAGCAAACTTTATTAGAGATTTGTTAAAACTTGTGTTCTACATTTATCAATGTAGTCCATTTACTTTTCCTGCATAGTCTGTGAAGCAATATTACCAGGTCTCATAAATCTTTGGATATTTGAGAGTTTTCTGCAAGCCTCTGATCCTGGTTAAATGACTGCAAGAATCTCAACTTTCATGTATTAATTTTAATTCCCAAGATTGCCAGAAGCTACACTAAATGAATGATCCCTAAGCCTCAATGAAGTAGAATAAAAATGAATCACAATTAATTCTAATCATGTTTCTAAGCTAGCTCATAAATTCCATTCATGTCTTTTTTCATGTATCAAAGTAGTCTGCCTACTTTTTTTGCCTTTATTCTTCCATTTATTCTGCTGCATAAAAACCCTAAAATAATTTGATATGAAATTATTTGACAAAACAAATAGAAACTTCAGTAAGTGAAAAAGCAGGGACATAGTCAGAATTGCTACTGTTTTCATCCTTAAGGTTATAATTGAGCTGCTAGTTTTCACTCCAGTCAGCGCCTAACGTAAACATCTAAGCCAAAATCTTTTTATTTCGACTTTTTAGGTCTTTTCTTTTTTCATTCTTTTGCCACATGCTGAACAGTTACATTTTGATGCTTCATAGAAAATGGACAAATTGTTAAAGTTTAAAGCTCCAGTGAATTGAATTACAGGGTAATCAATTAGCATTTAACAATTACTAATTTCAAAAGTGAAGGTATATATTACATGAGATTTTCTTTTTCCTAAATATATTGTTATTGAACAAACTTTAATTCTTCTGTTTTTTCTTCCAGGGGAAAAAAGGTGCTAAAACAGAGGTAGCACATTATTAGTCTGCCATGTGGAAAGAGTTATATATAAGAAGATCAACAATGATTGAATTATTTTTGATATGGTTAATATAACTAAGCAGTGAAAGACTTGTACTTCAGTGTATGGAGAAATAGTATGGGGAAAAAAAGTCCAAATCTTTTGGCAGAAGACCTGAAACTAAAGAAAATAACGTCAAAAGACAGGAATTTATACTTGTAAAAATCCTCAGGGAGAAAAACACAGACTGATCTCTTATTACATTTGCTCACAAAGCTGTTGCAAATGACAGTCCCTAATGTATAGATGGATTGCACAGGAATCAGTTAAAAAGGGCCAGGTGGAAAACGAGAGCTCAGAATGGGAGTGTTGTGTTCTGGAGACTTGGTGTTAGGTTCTCCACTGGCTTGGAAGCATTCTGTAGAATTAAGGTTTCATTTCAAAATGCAATCACAGGTCTAAATGCTTTCTTTTCTACTGGGAAGGGTACCTGAAGTCTGGATAAGAGAAGGGACAATCCTAGCTCACAAAACAACTACTCAGATCTTTCATAACTCGGTAAATCACCTTCCATCCCAGTTTTCCATCCCTTTGAGGATTAGCTTTACTGACTCAGATGAACAAGAATAACAACAAATGGTTCAGAGTCATGCCCGTACATCATGTATGTCCTGTGCTTCAGCACAATGTGGAGACCCCGACTCGTCCCCAAGATGGGAATTAATTGTGACATTTTAAAAAGTAAAACAAAGACCTTCTGTCAAAGCAGTAATCATTTGCTTATGACTGCAATGCCATTCATCAGTAGCTGGGTGAAAAACTAATGAGCGAAAAGAAGTAAAATTCTTGTCAAGTAAGGATTACGTTACATACAAAAAAAGTTACGGAATCTTTCCCTTTCATATACTTTTCATCCTCAAAGGAAAGAAACTGCAGAACAAATCTGCAGCTTTAGGAAGTCGCACTGAGCTTGTGTGTTTTGTTTGTAACTGAAAAAAAATGGAAAGCCTGGGTAGAGCCTATTCACCAACTCACCACATTTATTCTCCGTTTCGACACAACAGGTTAAAAGCATTTGAAGGTTAGCAGTAGAGAAGATCAGTAAAGGATTGGCAGGGGGGAGGAGAAGTGAAAAATAGTAAATAAATTAAAATATGTTCCACCTTGGATGAGCGCTAACCAAGTGCTCTGCTCTGGTGGGTTAATGTTATATCTCAGGGGAAGAGTAAAATACCCTGACACCCACAAACATTTCCAGAGATGGTCTATAGCACATACCGTGCTTTCTCAATTCTTTCTTACTAAAAATAGCATTTCTATCTAACTTCATCACCACTAGAAAGGAATGGGAAGTAATTTCAGTTCTTCTGTGTCTTGATCTACTCTGTCACTATTTCCACTAGTAGTGAAAAGCTTGGTATAAAAATATTCCAAGTTTTACATCCCTCCTATACAATCTCTGACTACCCCCAAACAAAAGTCTACTATATGCATGAGCCTGAAATCTGCTAATTCATTTGAACAGAAAAGGTAAAAGAGAAAGTGGAGGTCATACACAAGGAACTCATGAGTCTTTCCTTTTATCTTCTGTGAGGATTTCACACTGTGGACAGGGACATATGATGCTTTGCCAGCTGAGTAAACAGCGGGCAAGGGCCAGTTGCCTTCCAACGCAAAGCAGCATCTGCAGCAAGCAAGGAAACAGACTCCAGACCTTCAGCGTGAGCTGGGAGGATGCTCTGCTCTGCGATCGGTAGGCCCTTGGCAGGTAGGACAAGCCTGCAGGTAGCAAGCTGTAGGACTTCACTTTTGGACACAGGAGGATGTTCCACAGCCTCAAGTGTGAATAAGAAGGGGGCGTCAAGGTGAGAGACTGGAATTCCCCTTGTCCTCCAAAAAATCTGCATCTTTGAGTGGTAAGTCGGCTTGCTTAAGCATCAGGACACATCTGTGTCCTGTTTCGCTCATTCCCATCTTTTCAGGAGTGGACTGTGACATGAAACTTGTGAATTTCCTATCTTTGGGAATCATTCAGCAAAATGCTGAGTGACAATAGATCTCACAAAAGCTCAGAATCCAAGTTAAAAAGACTAAAGAATGCAAGTATTAATATCTCATTAAGTATAAATATTGTCTATGAGATCCATTGTTCTTGTTCCTCTAATTACTGTTCTAAAATATGGACAGCATTCCAGATAATTATTTTATTAGCTTTCCACCAGTTACTCTTTACAAAAAGAAAGATTTTCAGGAAGTAATTATAGCACACTACACACACTAAAATTCAGAGCAAAATTCTCTTGTGACCAAAAACACATGCCTTGAATACTGATCAATATTTTAATGGAAAGTCCAGCACTGGATGATGTATTCATAACCATTTGTTGGAATAAATTTGAATAAAGAGAACTTTGTGGGTTTTAATATAGGCTTAGGTTATTGAAATGTTTTCTCTGTAGTGCTGATTTGACTGAATCAGAAACAGTGCTCCTGCCATGCAGGAGGAAAATCACAACGAGGAAGGCACTGAAGGCATAGGTGAGTGCTCAGGGTACTACTTCTTCTCAGAAGGTAGTACTTGGCTCAAAGAAGAAGTTTTTACTATCCTACTCAGCACATAAACAGCATTTCCACCCCCTTTTTTTTTTAATTACAAATCATTTGAATCCAGGAAATAAATTTTACATCTTTTGATAGATTTGACTTAGAAGTGCTTTACCGTCTAAGCTGTTTTAAACCTATTTTGGAGAATATTGGTTATTACAGGAGTCTAAGAAAAATCAGAGCCTGGTACACACTCAGCACCAGGAGTGGGTGCATTGGGTTGCATTGACACAAACGGCTGCCATCCAGCTTTTCTGGATACTCCCCTCCTGTGACAAGGCTGGCAGAAGAACAGGCTGGTCAAAGGCTTGCTTGTGATGCTAAATTCAGTACGTTAACTTGAAAACTATTTTCAATATTTCAGGTGACCCTATGGACAGCAGTGATGACTGTCAACCACCCCAGCCTGAGGATGTGAGGAAGGTTTGTCAACACCTTCCAAGCTGCACGGGATGACCCATAACCAGTGACCGTACCAGAAGGTCTGTTTGCTCCTCCTCCTTTTGCCATAGACTTCCTGGGTTCTCGTGGATTACTCACTCCAGCTCCAGTCAAGAAACAAAAATTACTTTTCCAAACTCAAGAAATGCTCCAAGACTGGCATTATGTTCACAAGGGTCTATGATATGACTGGGTGCATGGTATGATTCAAATGCAAATCGTCAAGACTGGTAAAGAGTTTAAGACTTTCCTATTTTTTTTTTTTTTTTACATTATTGCTGTGGTCACTGAGGCTGTAACTTTGCCTCAAGCCTGCTGTGGTACCAGCAGGTCTTCACACTCCCTGGTCTGACTCCAAATGTGTCCAGCTGCAAATGGGCTCTAGATCCAGCAGCTGGATACTTTGATAAGGCAACTCTGAATCCATGCCCCCGCTTCAGACTCCAACACAGTTGCACTGGCTCTGCTTATTCTGCCTGCTCTCTCCACATGCTCCGTTAGCCAAGTTGCTTTCAGAAAGAACAATTAACCACTGCTTGGGATAGGGAAAAGACCCATCCTGTAAAAAGCTGTCACCCCGCAGTGCAAGCTCGATGCTAGGAAGGTGTAGGAAGGGGTAGGGTGTTCCAAGCTCCTCGGGAACACCCGAGCTGAAGCACTGCCTAGAGGGAGGGAATGCAACGGGTGCGTGTTAGCCGCTTAAACTAAAACATTCGCCTCAAGGAATTTGCGGCGTGGGCCCTGCGCGGCGCTGCGGGCGCCCCAAAGGGTTAAGCCGGTGCTGCCGCCTCCCCCCCCCCCCCCG
>VWPW01004609.1:559336-618815 GCA_013389825.1 Crypturellus undulatus | reverse complement strand
CGGGCAGGTGAGCCGCGATGCGCCGCGATGATGCACCGCCGCGATGATGCTCTGCCGGGATGCACGGGGCGCCGGGATGCACGGGGCACCGGGATGATGCCGTGTGCCGCGATGCACCGGGATGCGCGGTACACCAGGATGATGCTGCATGGGGATGTGCGGTGCGCCGGGAGGATGCTGTGCTGGGATGCACAGGGCGCTGCCGCCATGTGCCGGGCAGTCCCCTCGCCTGGGGCCGGGCAGTGTCCTCTCTCCCGTGGACGTTGCCGGAGCCCCTGCGCCTCTCGGGTCACCCCCAGTCACCCCCGTGCTCCCTCTGTGGCCCTTTGGTCACTACCTCGCGACCCCAGTGCACTGAGGCCCTTGCCGCCCTGAAGCTGGCGGGACTCGATCGTGGTTTCATGGAGCTGAAGGGGGTTAGCAAAGGCGTCAGGGCTTTCCCGCTGGCTCGCCCACTGCGGAGTTAGTTTTCTGCAAACAGCAGCACCAAGGCTGTTTTCGCTGCCATGGAGAAGATGTGATCTCCAGTACAACCCCAGGATAGGCATGATGAGAACAGTTAGACCAAGCGCAGAAAGGTATGCAGAGCTCAAGCGTTTCGGTTGCTTGTATGAATAGATACCTCAAAATCAACATGCCCGGACAGTTGTTATACTTCGCAGGCTCAGGTAAACTCCTGAAACAGAGTATCCTTTGGAGGGTGGCTGAATGAAGTTATTGACTCTGAGGTTAAGTCATTCCAGAGTTTTGCCTCCTGACTTTGAAAGATCCACAAGTGTTGCAGCTAGTGAAAGGGGAATCCCAGCAGTTAGTGACAAAGTTTTCAAGGTGTTGCCTGGTATATTTACTTAGTGTCAGGTTTGTGAACAGTTTTGGCTGTTACCAGCAAGTGGAAATGTGCTCTTCCAACACCCTCCAGGCTACCAAGTGAAGCAGTCAGCTTTTCATGAGCTGCATAAGTCCCCATATTTATCAACTCCAGATCCACTTTTATAGGAAACACATTTTCTCTTGGAGCAGAGCACCTTTCTCAGGGGATTATGCTCCTGTTATGCCTTGAGATCTTGCAGCTTTGTATTTCACACACCTTGGAAAATGTGTAACTGCGAGAGGAGATCGGCATCTTCTTCCAGAAGAAAGTGTAGTCTGGAGTTTGCTGAGCCAGAGAGGGATGTGTTGGGTGAAACAAGCAAGACATTACTTCAGAGTAAGTCAGGAAGCCTGCAGTTGGGATTACTGCTCTGCAACCTGTCTTGTCCCGGTAGATATAAAGTGATAGGGAGGGGGCTGCTTTATTTTTTATTTTTTTTTTTTCTTCACTCAACCTCGGATTATCGCTGTATCCTTTCCATGGTGAGGGAGGGGAAAGGAGAGTTTTTAAACTTCATTATGGAAGGCTTAAACGATGGGGTTATAGTTAAAGAGGGCAAAGAAATGATATTGGATCTGAAGAAAGAAAAGGACTTAGTAAACACTGGAATTATTCTGGAAAAAAAAAAATCTGATTATTTCTGTCCCCAAGAGGTGAGAGTTTCATACCTGGATTAAGTTTTTTATTGAGTGCTTCCTTTAAGGAATTCCCTTTAAGGATTTCCCTTTATGGCTGACCCATATGACCCCTATGCTGACCCAAACTTCTTATCACTTGGTGCTTTGGAAGGAACTCGCGATGAAGCAGGACTGTCATTGCACTGTGTATCTGAAACTGGCTAAAGGAGTGTCTGTGAGAGTCATCAGATGTTAGCAGATGTTTTTTAGTTTACTTAGCATTGCATGGCAGGTGAACTTTTTTCTTGAAGAACATCACTCTTCAAACAAATTTGTTAAAGAAAATCTACGCCTTCTTTTGGCAAAATGTTCAAATGTTTCTCTGCGTGACATAAGCTCCTAATAGACTTCTTGGAAATGTGTTACAACTTGCTAAGTGGCAAAATAACATATTTTTGTCCTTTTATCCATACTGTTCAATCAAAATTTTAGGTAGGTTGTGAGTTATTCGACATTTGCTCTTTGCAAGCGGCCATGTCCGGAAACCCTTTTTTGAAGAAAAAAGAAGCAAGAAAGGGATAATGTCCTGTCCTTAGTCAACTGGAAGTTGCTAATAATTTAACAGAGACTATTTTTCCCCTAGAAGCAGGCAGCTATGGTGTGTGCAGGAGCTGAGCAAAAGTCTTAAAGACTTTTAGGTCTTTAAAGACCTCTTAAAGAGGTCCTACAAAACACTACACTATATCTATTCAGCAGCTGTGTCTTTCAAGCCAAAAAAAAAAAAAAAAAGAAAAAAAAAGTTAAAACTTTAATTTTCCTCTCCACAGAGGGCTTTAGTAGATGACAAAAGCTTTATATGATCTGAGGACAAATTACTGTATGCTGCGTCTCAGATGCTAACTGACAACCGACTACGTGGTTGAGTCGGCACTGAAGACCCCCTTGTTCGGTTCCCCTCCACAGCTGTTACTGTCGCACAGTCTCTTCCAGAGAGGCCTCACGCCCTGTGCGATCACTGACCCAGGAATGTGGGGGGTAACTTTTTTTCACTGCTGGCGTTTCTGCTTATGTTCATTTGGGTTAGTTTATTAGGACTGTAGTCCAGCACCATCATTGTACTTGGAGTATTGCATTGACTGCTCATACTTAAAAATAGCTCAGATTTGGCTTATGTCAAAAACCAGGTTGGAGAAACTGAGGCAACAAAATTTTTTATTTACCATATTTCAGAATGGAAGCAATAGAAATACCCTGGGCTAAAGGCTATGGATCAGTAGCTACCAATATGCAGGTACATTTTATTCCTCCCTATCCCCTTCACCAGTTACTCTGATGATAATGTTTTCTTTTGTAATAGTTTTTCTGTATTTTATTCTACTGGAGATAGCTGTCCTACTGTATCAATCATATTAAGCTGGAAGATGCCTGTAGCCATGCAAACTTTCTGAATGTCTTTTTTTTTTTTTGCAAATACATAGATTTTCTTTTTTTTCTTTCCTTTTTTTCTTTTTTTTTTCACAGTGAATGACTTTATAAGAAGTCAAACGCAGTAGTTTGAGATTTTGTCTCCTGGTACTGCTCACATCTCTGTTTACACAGCATTAGATATTTATCTGATCCTGGGCAGTATCTGAATCCATTGCTCTGAATTTATCTGGCTGCTGAGGTAGACCTTAACTTTTCGTAGTATTCCAGATGGGAAAAACTTTTCTCAGCAATGGCTTAAGAGTACAGAACAATCTCATTCAGGCCTTTGTTTCTGTCACTACAGACAACATCAGAGCCTTCTCATTTTGTGAAAGAGACCACCTACCTTAAGATTAGCTAAGCGTTTTTTTCTGCTGGTGCTTGACTGCTTTCCAAGACTGCCTTCCCTCTCACAGCTTATGTAGTTACTCTTATGTCCACCTCCAAGTACTGAGAGCCAGTTCATATCCACTTGCTCTTTTTCTTGTCCTTAAAGCTCTTCGTTCTCTCTCTGGTTTTGAGCTGCCTGACGTTTAAGAAGAAACAAGCAGGTTCCCCCTCAGCTTTTGGCTTGTTCCGCTGAAGCAAAATTCTTCAGATGCTTTCTAAACCAGGCTTTCAGTTCCTCATATCTCATAGTTTTTAATCACTATATAATCACTACATATCATATATAATTCATATTTCTTTCAAACAGATACCAAGAACTGTATACAAGATACTGAAATATTGACTGACATAGCTGAAGTTCCCACTGTTTTTGCTTTTGTATTGCCATGCTGGTAGCTCATAATCATTTTGTGACTGCTAACACAGGCAGGTCTTTCTCTGTCACCTCAGCTATTGAGGCACTCGCTTACTGTAGTTTCCCTTCTCATTCATCTCTAATTTTTTGTTTGTTTGTTTTGTTTTGTTTTGTTTTGGTCTTCAGTCTCATGTTTAAGCTGCAAGTTCTTCAAGTAAGGCATTTTTCTGATGCTGAGTTGATATCCGAATGTCTTGCACAGTAATCTTATTTAGGACTCCAGGTTCTCCCTATAAAATAGTACTCAAATAATATCACGCAGGAAAGGATCAGAGATTCAGACATCTTCAGTCTTCATTGCTTCTCCATGTAATACGCAGGAGGCTCCATGTGACTTTCTCCCTGTATAGATCTTCCTGCCTGGATGGACCTCCTCTCTCTACTTCCTTCTCTTGTATAAAGTGCTGAAATCCTGGCAGCAGCTGATGGCTGGTTCTTAATCATGATATTAAAAATGTCTTCCTCGTGAGAGGGAGAGCGTGACATGGCCAAACTGGTTTTGCTCACAGACTTTGGGAGCCAGGAGGGCTCACAATGATCCAGCTCGTCTTTTGCAATTCTTAAAACTCAGTTTTAAGCCAGTGCTTGTTGCAGAACTCAGAACAAATAAAAGACCTTGTCCAGGGAAGGTTCTGTAAAATTCAGCCATGCTCATGCTATTTGCTATATTATGGAGTATTTTCCAGTCTGAGGTGAAGTTTGTGCTTGAAATCCTGTGAAGTACTTTAAACCTTCTAAAGATATTTTCATGTATTTCATTCTGAAGTGAATTCTTAAATAAAAGCAAATTTGTCTTCTGATAGAAATAAACATCTCACAGTTAAGCTAACTTAAAGCTAACTTTTCAGGGTGTCTGTAGGACTATCCAGGTGAATTCAAAGGGTCTTTCCAGGATGCAAGCAGAACACATGGCTTTTAACTGGCATACTTTGCAAGTGATGCAAAGCAGCATTTGTGTTTGTACTATACTGAATTGAAACAGATATGAACAAAATGAAAAGGGCTTTTATTTTCTATGAATTCAGAGGTCATCAGGGTGCAGGAGCCATGATTGTTTTGGTGCATGTTTTCTTCTGTCTGAAGAGAGGCTATGTTTACTCCTGCAAGCTAAATCACTGGGCATATGCCAAAGGCTGAGTGACCTCTGAGCTGCTTAATCCAATACTAAAATCTTTTTACATGCCAGGTGTCAGGAAAACACCCCTTCGTTGAGGGGTCTCTGCTACACGAGCTTTTGCCTTGCTCCTGAACACCCTTCTCCTGCCAATAGTTCTGTCTGTAAAGGCAACTCTGAAGTGATATCTGTACCTTTGGAAGGGTGCATATTTAAACAAAGTTGTTTATACTAGTGATGCTCATAGAATAGGAGTGCAATCTTACAGCCAAGCACCAAAGGAGATATGCTGAGACACTGCTGTCAAGTGTTAAAGCAGCGTCATTAGTGTTTATCAGACCAAAAACATGTAAACATGTTGATTTTGCAGTATCATCAGACACATTTCTTCCTACATATTGTCCTGTAAATAGCCCAAATCAGTTACTAAGCTCCCCTAGATAATACATCATTTTCTGGGACAGAAAACTTTGTACTCTCTGAAGGGAGTAGATATTAAGTAGTGATATGGAGAAAACAATAGGGACAAAGACTTAGGACAGAGAAGAGAATTTCACAAAGGGGATAAGCATGAGATAGAGATGGGTAAATAGCAGCAGAGGAAGGAGGAGATCGGGCTCACAGGACACCTTGTAGCTCAGAGTAGTCTCTAGAAGACTTGCACAGTTATGGATTCCCATTGGGTTTACAGCTTTGGCAACCAGCATTACAGGCCTGACAATATCTGCAGCTGTTGATCTGCTCCGTAATTTTGAACTACATAGACTTACTGGTTGATTGAATTAATCTTTGCATGGCCAGGGAGTCCTCAAAACACCAGAAAACATCAGAAAACACACACACTGCCCTTGCATTGGCTATGTAACCACTCTGCATATATGCAGTGGCTGTCTTTATGCCACTGTAGCTTGTATTGGGGCAATGGATGACCAACAAGCCACTTTTCAATGAAAACATTTTTCCACTATCCAGAGAAATTATGCTGGAAGGTATGACAACATATAGCCAATCCTAATTCTTCACCCAATGCGAGTTGCAGTAGCCTCGCTAATGCCAGTGATACTAAAAATGACTCATTCTAGCAAGGGATCTGGCTCTATTTTTCACCATGCTTCTCATTAGAAGGATTTGTTAATTCACAGTAGACTTAAGGTTCGTGCTTGGGTTCATGTTTGGGTATTTCTCCACCTAAATGCAATTTGGCCCTCCATTAAAGAACACTGCTGAGGGCTCCAAGAGTCGGGGAAAT
Source organism: Crypturellus undulatus (assembly GCA_013389825.1). Lineage (NCBI taxonomy): Eukaryota > Metazoa > Chordata > Aves > Tinamiformes > Tinamidae > Crypturellus > Crypturellus undulatus. The sequence goes on along the minus strand of VWPW01004609.1, from coordinate 612,692 downwards.
GAAAAAGCAGACAAAAAATGAAAAACAAAAAAATGTACAAACATGAGAGATGTGTATAACAGAGTATATGAAGCAGTGTGTGAACGTGTGTTTGCCTGCTGGAGCTGGTGTTTATCCTCCCTTATGCAGCTCGAGAGCTCGTGGGCAGCTGGTGGCGGTGGGCCAGCCTGGGCTGTGTCGCTTTGGTTCTAACTTGGATTGCTGCTATGGCTGGAGGAGGAACAACAAGGGCCGCTGCGAAGGTAACATCAACACTTTGTTCTTGCCTCCTCTCCACGGCTGCGTGCTCACCAGTAACTAAGGGTTTTCACATGAGGCTGCCAAAAGTTATGGAAGAAACCTTGTGCGGAAGTGAAATCTCTAACTCAGCGACAGTGAAGAAAATATGTTCTAGAGACCATCTCCTTAGAAACAGTCTTGGATGAATAATGCCAAACAATGAAATACAGACTCATAAATTCTTAGATCCAGAAGGGAACATCTGTTTTAACTTCCTGCAGATTCCTGACCTCGAGATTAGAAATGTATCTACTGTTACAGCTCTCAAACTATAAGCACTAATGATGCAGTCAGTGTCTTCTAACACTATATACAAAGTCCTGAAGCATTTTATCCATTGGTATTCTTTATCTTCAGAAGTGCGCAGCCTCTGAGAAGCAGTAGTTTTCTGACTTCTAAAAATATAAATTAAAAACCACGTGAAACCTGCACCTGACTTGAACTTGGATAGCCAGTCGGTGTTCTAGTCTAGTCAATGATTCTTTACAAGTTTCTAATTTGAAAAAGGTCTGGAGACTCCAAGGAGAAGATAATGTGGAATAGCTCTTTAGCTGTATTTAGACAAAGCACAAAAATCATAAAATATGGGCTTTAGGACTGTTTCTCAGCTCCTGCACCTGTTGTCCCAGTGAGTTTGTCATTGCATATCTAGGGAATTTGAATAGAGACTTGGTGTCATTAGCATCTGAAAATCATCAGACTAATGATGGGGAAGATACCAAAAGATGCTAAAGGGAAGTATTCCAAAAAGTCGCTGTTCTATGTGTATACATAGCTTGTCAGTTAAAAAAAAAAGTCATCAACATCTTTATTGACAGTTTTACATTGTTCAATATTGCCCCATTTTTTGTGTCAATGGGTACATGGTGGACACAAGTGACAAATATAAGTGAGGTGAGCAAGTGAAGTAAGTTGTCTTATTTTAAAGCAATAGGCTGCTCTCTTAATAGACCCCAGTTGGATAAACTTTAAAATAACTCTTTGGTAAACTTTTTAAAATTATAATGTATTTTTTCATTGTAAATCGAGAAGCAGTGGTATTCTCTGCTTTATAGTTTATACTCTGTCGATCTCACATTATGCTGCTTGCATTCAGAGACAAGGGTGATCTTTAACTATGCCCTAATTTGCAGAGTTAGTGGCTTAATATTTCTGAATAATTCTTTAAATGTGAGTGAAGCTTGACTAGAGCTGTATGAATTCTAACATATTATATCGTATGTAACATCGTGCCTCTCCTCTTTCCTGTACTGTACAAAATCTAGTTACACGAGGCAGCTGGAGACACATCTTTCCACATTTCACTTTTTTTTTTAAACTTGTTTTCAGAGCTGGTGCTGGTTTCAATGCATGTCTACTTTACTTTTATTGGAAAACCCTGATGTTAATTATCAAATGGAGCTGAAGAGATTGTTCATCTGAGTTACTAAAAACAAAGTCAAGTCTTGATAAAGGCAGCATTTAATTTTTGATTAATGATCCAGAGGGCTGACAGAGAGAAAACTTTTTCTCTTCAATTCATCCAAGTTGCTCACAGCTCCTTCACATCACTGTAAATCTGATGCAAATATACGTTTTGGGACACATGGCAACAATAGTTTTCTATTGGATGGATTGGATTTGGTTTGGATGGATGTGCTGTGAAGTTTCCACCATGGGATGGACATGTTCCTCAGCTGTAAGTGGGAACAGACAACAATGGAAAACTGCCGATGGGTAATACGCTGTTGATGGCTGCAGGAGGGCTCTTGTCTCTTCCCATCTTGAGGTGTTCAGCATAGGAGGTGAGAGTGTTGGCTAGCTGCTCCTCAGGTACAGTTTTCCCAATGTAGGAAAAAGACAACAGCGCAATGCTGTATACGTGATTTGGCAGCACTACAGAGAGGACCATGGGGGAGAGAGCTAGAAGAGGTCCCTTTTCCAAGTCTTCACCTACTTGGAAAAACACACCCTCATGTAATCAGCACCAGCCTCACTTTTCTCCAAGAAGAAGTAAACTGCTGATCAGTAGCTACTATGCTCAAGTTAAGTGAGAGGTATGGAGGATGTTGAACTTATGCAGCAAGCTTTTAGTCATCAAAGAAAGACAAAACTACTCCTTAAATAGAGTATTTCTAATTTTTTTTTCTTTCTTTCTCCTTTCTCTGCCTGGTTCCTTCAGCTGTCTGTAGACATGGCTGCAAGCATGGCGAGTGCGTGGGACCAAACAAATGCAAATGCTTTCCTGGATTTACAGGGAAAACCTGTAATCAAGGTTGGTGCATATGGTGAGACCACTCCAGAAGGTAGACTGTTGATGTTCTGTTCCCTTATCTTGTGTGAAGGATTGTGTTCTCTTTAAAAATAGTAAAGCAACAATTTCTTGTTTATGCACAAGAGCTTATAGTTACAGCACTTGCCTCGGATGCTGAACATGTAAGCTCCAGGCTTCCTTCAGTGCTCAAAAGTCTGAGCCTAAATTGTATATTATTGTATGCCTAAATTGTATGGCAAACAACTCATCTCATTTGCACAGGTACAGAGAGACTGTATAAGAAATCCTTAAAGAGCTGTAATTGCATCCAGAGCCCATTTTATTTCCATAACTACTCTCTTTCTTCTCAGAAGAAAGGATTTCTAGACATATAATTTCTCAAGTTGTTGGGACTAATGTCATCCGTTTTCATATGTTGAATGGCATTTTTTGAGAATACAAAACTGCGAGTCTTCAAAATGCAGAAACAGCTGTTCAGAAAGAGCTTAGTTTTTTTTCTGATCCAATATATAAAACGTCTGTGCTGGATTGGATGAAAGGTGCACGTTACTGTGCACAGAGAGAGGTCATAACACTTCGGTGCAGATGAGTGATCTGCAGGTGCCATGGAGGAAGAATGAAATAAGGGCCACATGAACATATGTCTTTTATTGGTACCTTCCTTAGTAGCTGCATTCTTTGCTTTCAAGTGTTAAATTGACATACTAAAACCACTTTTTTTTTTCAGAATTTACTTAAAACAATCCCATTTATTGTGTAGAATCCTTGAAATAACATGCTATGAAGTTATCCTGTTAAATATTTTAGAAAACTCCTCCCATTTTTCTTTTGCACTTTTGATGTTGCTTACAGGGAAATTCTTAAGTACCTCTAGAGAAAAACTAATAGATATGCCTAATAGATATGTAGATATGTATGCCTAATAGATATGTCGGTATCATTTCTTTAAGCTTCAGGCTCTAAACCCAAAATTGACTTGGCATCCTAAGAGTTACCTAAAGGTAACAAATAAGGACCCAACTCATAGGACTTCCTTGTGCAGGTACTTCAACTGTGTGGGAAATGTCCTCTGTGCAAAGCAGATCAGCTCTGTGCATGTGCAGATTCAAAGTGGAGCTTAATGGAAAACAGTAGATAGACCTACATTCATGGCCATGGCACAACTCCTGGTCAGTCCAGGTTAGCTGTGTCCCCCAGGGGTCAGTCCTTGGTCCAGTCCTGTTCAATTTATTCATCAACGATCTGGATGAAGGCACAGAGTGCTCCCTCAGCAAGTTTGCAGATGATACGAAGCTGGGAGGAGTAGTGGATACTCCAGAGGGCTGTGCTGCCATCCAGAGGGACCTGGACAGACTAGACAACTGGGCGGTCAAAAACCTCATGAAATTCAACAAGGTCAAGTGCACGGTCCTGCACTGGCCACAAACTGAAGCATCAAAAGTTCCACAAGAACTTAAGGAGAAAATTCTTGACAGTGAGGGTGACAGAGCCCTAGAACAGGTTGCCCAGAGAGGTTGTGGAGTCTCCTTCTCTGGAGATCTTCAAGACCTACTTTGACATGGTTGTGTGCCACGTGCTCTAGGTGGCCCTGTGTGTGCAGGGGGGTTGGACTAGATGATCTCTAGAGGTCCCTTCCAACCCTAGGCATTCTGTGATTCTGTGATTCTATGATAAGCCACTGTGGTCCAGGTTCAGAAGCATCAGCATCACTTCGCTAAATGCAAAGTGTCTGTTAGCTCCCTGGCTTGTTCTGATTCCTGAAGCACGACCAGGAATTGTTTAGGAAGCTGGTGGCATGGGCTAGAAACATGCAGGAGCCGTTCCAGCAGCAGGGCCGTATAGCTGCTCGTGTGACAGTGCCAAGGAATGCCTGGAGCTGCTGTTTAATTTCCTGACAGGGGCAGCCGTGGTCTGTACTTAACAGCAAAATGCTTTGCTGAGCAAGCTCAACATGAGATAACCAAAGTAGCAGAGATAAGGAACCGCATTAGTCTGCTACTCAGTCTGAGCTAATTAGTCTTATCTCCATAGGTTCTCTTGGAGCTCCGTGCTCTGCACTACAGTGCATTGTGCAATATAGGTGTAGCTAGGCACCTTTTAAAATCTATGGCCAAAGTAGAATAGCTTTTTTTTCCCCTCTAGTTTCCTTCAGATATGAAATTCCTGGTTATTAAGTGGAACCGCAGTAGCACAAGAAGCCCAAGGTGACTGCAATTTGATAGGGTCTGTTTGAAAATGGACAGCCTATCTATAAATAACAGAATGCAACCCCTTTTTTTTTTTTTTTCTCTTTCCCACTCCTCTGGACTGAGCTGGAACAAGTACCTATACACACATATAACCACAAAGCATATGCATTGAATAGCCTGTTTTTAATCTGGCTGTCAGGCTGCATAAACATGAGAAGAGATGCTTATCTTGCTACAACTGGAACCTCAAGCTCAGGGCTTGAAGAGTTGCACATTTACTGAAATTATGTTACTGGCCATGTCTGCCATTGGACACATGGAATGGTCTGTGCACACTGGTGTATTTTGTCTTACTAATAATGTTTCAGATGTGAGAGGCAGAGGTGCCAGTTCACAGAAATAACAAGCACAGACCAATACTATTCTCTGCAGGGCTTACATCACACAACTTGATCTTAAGGCTGTGTTTTTCTCCATGTGCAACATAGCTATTGGGAATTTGCAGCTTCTTTCAAAGACTTTTAAACCCTAGATTTTGAGAAGGCGTTAAGATAAAGTCCTTTTATTCCTGAAATCACATGGTCCTTCACCTCTGCTAAACATCCTTTCACTCTTCATGTACCACAGAAAAGGTGTCTCTCTGGTTCACTTTATCTCAAGCTGTTTTTGTTCTTACTCTCATATGCTTTAATAGTTCTAGTGGAGAGGTCAGCTGGAGGACCAAAATCCCCAACTAGAAAACAAGAAACTCAGAATAACTCCCAGAAAATACTGTAAATGCAATTTCCTCCTCTTCCTAAAAACTAGCAGAGGTAGCCAGAGACTGCATTAGTTTTCAGGTGTAGCAGTCTGTGTATGTTAAATTTTCTAGCACTCTCTCAGCCAGATGGCCTGTTGAAATCTAATCTTCCTGGCTGGCTGACTCATTTTCCATGCAAATGATATTGCTGTGGGGAATTTAAGGCTTTAGGAGGCAATATTATTAACCCATATGTGTATATATATATTTATATATGTATATGTGTGTGTGTGTGTGTATGTATAAACCAGGCACTAATTTCTTTCCAATGACTTCTGCAGATCTGAATGAATGTGGCCTGAAACCCCGTCCCTGTGAGCACAGATGTATGAATACCCATGGCAGCTACAAGTGCTACTGTCTTAATGGGTACATGCTCATGCCAGACGGCAAATGTGCAAGTAAGTAACACAACTGAGAGGACAGCAGCCTGATTCCGTCACTACCTGAGAGGATTTTTGCATTTGGCAGTATATACAGACAAAGCAAACTAGGTCAGAGTTGTATTTTTAGTGTTCGGAGAGATTTTTGTCCTATGGAAATAAAAGCCTTTGTTGTCAGTTCAAATGAAGGACAACTTGTACAACCTTGGTGCCTGTCCTGCCAGTTCCTCTGTCTGAGGAAGGTGAATGAACCTTTACAAACAAAGCACCAGTTCAGTCTGCACTTTCCTGTGCTGAAATTTATCCTGTTGCTCCTTGCTTAGTTTAACTTCTTTGAGTGCTGATATTCTTCCCACAGTTGCCATCAGCTGCTTACACACAATTTTCTACTCAACTGAGGCTTATCGAAGCTGTATTTCTACCAATTTTCCTTGTCCTAAGCCAGCATGTGATGGAAAGCATTCTGTTTTCATAAACAACACGTTTTTTCACACCTGAGGAAGCTTCTTATCTTTCTCCCCAACAGCTCTGTTGAGGGGGAAAAATTATCATGTGCTGGTTCCAAAGAACTTTAATTTTTCTAAGCAGAAACTATGATTATGAAATGAAATGGTAAATTCTTTACTCAAGTAGAAATTATTCTTACTAAAATCTCCTAAATCGTCATCAAACAAGATGGAAGGCTAAGTCTGTACTCAGATGAAATACTGATTTACCTAACTAACTGTAAAATTCTTGTTGTTTCATTCAAACAAATATACTGAGGAAAATGTTGCTACTTTTGCCCCAAATCCTCTGATATAAACCTCCTTAACAATATGAGATCACCTACTTTAAGCAGTTAACATGACTACAACTATATACATACCTGCTCATACCATCTTGTCTATAACCCACATTATTACATGTAATTCTGAAAATGGAGGTACTTCTAACATGTTCATCTTAAAATGAAATTACTATTTTATTTTAAGATGCAAAGCAGTGTTCAAGATTTTGCAGTTTGTTTCTGTTGTTTCAGGTTTTTCACTTGCAAAGAACCAATGTGAAGTTCTCTTTCCCTTAACACAAGCCAGGGGACGTAACAAATTTATTTCTTTGTTCATGCTTCCATCTCTTTAGATAAAGACTTCCAAACTTCTCTCCCTGGCATCATACTACTGATGCTTTCTGGGTATCTTCAGGGACTTAGATATGTGTCTCTACATATTTATGATGCTTCTGCTTTTCTAGCCTAACGCTTCTCACAGACGAGATCTAGAGCCCCACAATTCTATTAAGAGGTCAGTCCAAGTCCTCTACAATAATTCATACTCTTAACTGATACATGCCAAACAAAGCCTGTATTCGAGCTGGTGGCTTTTTATTTGCAAATATGCCTTCCATAAAGGGGTTTCATACTTATTTCAGAGTAAAGGGCACATTGTAAGTCTATCAGATGGAAAAATGTTTATACTAGATAATAATAATTTTTATATTAGAGCCATGCTCAGTGTAAAACAGTAAGTTTTCTCTCTGGCAAAACTGTAGCCTATAGCAAAGAGAAAAACACATTTTCTTCTACTTTGAACATTTCTGTCTCTTTGAGTCTGAAAAATACCAGTAAGAAAACACAGAACTGGGAGCAGAGAAAAAGGAGTTATAAGAGCAGGCAAGAAAAGATCAAAATCAAAGGATGGGGAAGGGGATTTAAGAACTATCTCAAGGACTGATGAATTGTATTGTTAAAACATGTTTTATGTGTGAACTGCTTGATTAATGGATGTTGAGAATGATGAATGGAATTCTGTTTTTCTGATGAATTTTCTGCATTCATCCAAGTCTAATTTAATGATAAAACTTGTGTCACCCCAACTTAAACTCTTTCTTTTTTCTATTTTTTTTTAATACTGTTTTCAGGCTCCAGGACATGTGCCGTAGTAAACTGTCAATATGGATGTGAAGAAGTCCAAGGGGAGGTGCAGTGTCTTTGTCCATCAGGTGGCCTTCAGTTGGGACCAAATGGGAGAACATGCATTGGTATGACTGGAAAGTTCGCTGTCTGCTGCTTTCTGTAGGATGTCAAAAAGTACGTGGAGAGGTTAATAAATAACTAGGCATCCTCACTGGCATGAATAGATTACCAGCAATTAAGATGCTGCTTATCAGTACTTTTTGCTTGAATTAATTATACAGCTTAATGAATGTTTTACATGTTGAGAGGTTTAGCATGTCACACAGAGAATTAATTTTATCTCTAATAGCTTAACATTTCTACAGATTAAATGAATATAGATTCAACAGATTAAATGAATACATCAATCGAGAGTCACTGCTGTCTAAAAGGACAAGCACATTTGAGTTGTTCTTCATAATGCACAGCTGCAATAGTAGTATGTATATCAATTTTTTATGGTCTGAGAGTGTTTTAGCACTTTTAGGAGGTACAGAGGAAACCCATATGGATACTTGGCTCTGCATTCAAACCATAAAGAACATTGTTCCTTTTTTTCAAATGAAAAAAGTTTATAATGGGAGATGTCCTGCTCTAAGCAATCAGCAAAGCTCTCAGGATACTGCCAAACAGAGATAACAATTGTTTGAATTATTTAAGAGATATTTGAAGGGGAACATTATGGTAGTATGCATTCATATGCAACAGATGAGTGCTTCTCTTAAACCTTTCCCTTCAGGCACCTATTTTTATTCTCCTATATTATGTTTATTTGTATTTACCTTTCCTGCTCAAATGGATAAAAAAAGATTGTCTAGTGGCTGGAAAAGTCAAACCTCTTCTTCCTGCATAACTTTTGGTAGGTCACGTTTTTTTTTGTAACCAATTCTCCATTTCTAAAATGGAAGGGATAGCAACTTCCTGTCATGATGATAGATGCTTAAAAGATTGTAAAGTACTCCGAGGCATTAGTCACTGAAACTATAGATGTATAAACACTTGAAGTACCCTGACTGTTAATTTTAGCTTAATCCTCTGAAAAGGCTTCATTATTCTTGGGCCCAAAGAGCAGGGCAGCACACTGTTGCGTGCACTCTCTCTGTTCTACATGTATATATGCAAAAAAAAAAAAAAAAACCCTAACAATTACGGATCTAAATCATTGTTCACAGGGGAGAGAGCACCCACTGTCACCCACCCAGTGTTTTGCGATAGCAAAGACCAAAGCATCCCTGTGCAAACCCCACAGCTCTTCCTTCCCATTTTACCTTCTCATGGATCTGACCAGCATCTGTTCTCCTGCTCCAGACATTGATGAATGTTCCAGTGGCAAAGCTCTTTGCTCTTACAACCGCAGATGTGTCAACACGTTTGGGAGCTATTATTGCAAGTGTCAGCTTGGATATGAACTGAAATATGTCAATGGCCATTACAACTGTGTAGGTAAGATTTAGCCCATTACATTTTATACTTTTATTTCGTTTTTCACTCTCACAACAAGCACTTTTCCTTTCTTGCCTTAAGTATTTTGATTAGTCTGGGAATACTAGCTCAGGAAATGGATAAAAGTTGTTGCTAAGTATATTCTTTGTGACACTTAGAAATTTTGTCCGGATCATGTCTGTGGCCTGATGAAAGACCTAATTATCAACACTCGAAAATTAAACTGTCTTACTGCACCCAGTCATCTCTAGGCACTGTTTTCTAAAGGTGTGCAATGGCTAACACCATGGAAAAAAAGATGTACATCTTACCAACAGTTGACTGACTAGAAGGAAGTGCAAGTTTTGATATGAGTTTATTTGAAGAGTAATTTTTTTTTGTCTTTTTGATTTTCTACTTGTGATGGAAAAGCAATCCCTGATATTTTTTCCCTTTTTTTCCCCATAGAAAATCAGCCATGTGAATCAAGTTGCTACATTACTATGAAAAGAGTTGTTTGGATGGACAGTACAGAACTTAAAAAGAAAAAGCTGCATGAAAACAATAGTTTTTAATTACCCTTGAGGTTTCTCTTGAATATCTAAGATTATCTGAAGCAAAAAAAAATCTAGGCAAAAAGTTATTTTAACATGGTTCAGATGGGAAAACAAATGTCAAAACAACCTTTCTCCTGTTTCAACCCATTAGCTAAATGGTGGAAGAGGAGCAAAGTATAAATTAATCCAGGAGCCCCTGAAACGTATTGGTCAAGCAATCCATTACCTGAGGGCCTGAAAGCATGGGTTGGATCTATAACAAGTTCATACAAAAGAAAATCAATATTTTTTGTTTCATTTGCCTGAGATGAGGAGTCAAGGTGGGAAGGAGCTTCTGAAGGCTGAAAATCGAATTTCCTGTCAAATTCCTGAGAATTTCTAAAAAGAAAAAGTATACATATGCTCTTTTATACCAAATGTGTACATGGGGAAAAAAATAGAAATGTCTAAATAGCCAAGATTTGTCTGCAAACAAATCTTGCAAACAGTCTGCAAACCTGAATCTCACTCTCAGATATATCATTTCCTTGAGCAAGGTTTTCTTCTACTTGTCTCCTACTTGACTTGCATTATACAGAAGACTTGTTCCTAAAATTGAATCAATTTATATAAAACAAAAATGGTCCAAAAATTTGTGCAACAACTTGGCTCCCTCCTGTGGGAGAAATCAGAAAAATCTTACAATGTAGCAAAATCAAATGAAAAAGGAGAATTTTGCTTCTACTTTGATCAGTTACTTCTAACGTCTATTCATTTTGTTGCCACTATTTTCTACACAATTATTCCTAACTATACTTTCTTTTTCACATAGCATCATATGTATACCTGGAATATTAGAGGTAGAAGACCTCAAGACCTCATCCTGCCAATGTTACTTTCAATTGAATTTTGTCTAGTGTGAGTGAGAGGCAAATATGATGACTAAGTTTTTTTTTGTGCGTGTGTGTGTATGTGTTTTTCGTTGATATCACTCTCACTCTCTTAGTGTCTTTTGTATTTTTGTTACTACAACAGCATGTACAACCTATAATATGAATGCTGTTCTCATTCACAAAATCAGTAAAATTCATTTTGTTTTCCTGGGCTGCTCTACACCTTCAATGGAAACACAGGCAGTTGTGCAACTGCAGCTGAACTCAAGCAATGTTTCCTCACAGTCCCTAGTCTAACAGCAAAGCCTACAATACCTGAAAACAGATAATAGGCACAGGCAGGCTGTTGTGAAGCTTAGGTTTTAATGCAGTTTTCACTAAAGCATGTATATCTTTCCCTAGATGTGAATGAATGTGTGGCAAATGCACACAAGTGTAGCATCCATGCAGAGTGCCTCAATACCCAGGGAACCTTCAAATGCAAATGTAAACAGGGCTACCGAGGAAGTGGATTTGATTGCTCGGGTAAGTACCACAGGAGCAGTGCTGTATGGCTTTTCTGCAATAACGGATGGCTAAATATGAGGAGAGCTTCCTAGGAAAGATCATGTTGAACAGTGCCGCAGAACTAACCAAGGCAAGCCTCTTTCTGAAATAATATATTAGTCATAGTTAATAAAAGTATTTCTGGGCTCCCCAGTACAAGACGGACATAGAGTTACTGGAGAAAGTCCAGTGTAGAGCTACAAGGATCATCAGGGGACTGGAGCATCTCTCATGTAAGGAGAGGTTGACAGGCTAGAAAAGAGAAGGCTGAGAGGGGATCTTATCAGTGTATACAAATACCTTAAGGAAGGATGTCAAGAGGATGGGGCCGGACTCTTCTCAGTGGTGGCCAACAATAGGACAAGAGACAACGGCCATAAACCGATGCACAAGAAGTTCAGCCTGAATTTGAGGAAGAACTTCTTTCCTGTGAGGACGACAGAGCCCTGGAACAGGCTGCCCAGAGAGGCTGTGGAGTCTCCTTCTCTGGAGATCTTCCAGACCCGCCTGGATGCCACCCTGTGCCACGTGCTCTGGGTGTCCCTGCTGGAGCAGGCGGGTTGACCTCTAGAGATCCCTTTCAATCGCAGTGATTCTCTGATTATATGATTTAAGTTCAACTTCATTCTGCCTATGAGTCCTGGTCTTAGTAACCACAAGTAGAAAAGAGAATTTTGTCTCAAGAAATAGAGAATTAACTTTAAAAACTCCGTTGTATATTTCCCTCAGCTTTACAGTCTCTTGGAAAGCTGCTCGGTCCCTTGCAGAGGAGTTTCAGACAAATTCAGTAAACTCAAAAAAAAAAAGTGAGGGAAGGGAGGACGGTGCAGTGACTTCTATGCTAAACTATTCTTATTCCAACTCCAACAGCATTTGTGCCTTTTGAATCTCAGGTTGAGTAGTTCTACATCTTATGTAGAGTATTCCCCTGAATACTGAGAGGAAAAATACAAAGTCAATGGTAAATAAAACCTGGAAAGCTAGATGCAAAAAGAGACTCATTTCTACAGTGGCAGTTCCTAGATATACACTTCCTTTATTTGAGGTTCTTTTAACAAAGAATATTTCAGTGGTTTATTTTATTTACTTCTCTAGAAATGTATTTGTTTATTTCCCAAATTTCTCAAATACATTCTCACTACTACCTATAGCTATTCCCATGGGTTGGGGAGAGAATCCATTCATGTCTTCATAGCAATTATGTGAAGAATATTGCAAACAGGTTATTGTGGCAGCAGATTTAGAGCTTTTCATAACAAATGAAAAAAAACTCAATATATAGTTTAATTTTCAAAGTAATATTGCAAGAGAAACTAAGCACTTTGTTTATAATGAGACTGCTCTGGTTAAATCTCCTCACACTCCCAAATAATTTAACAAGAGGGCATAATTTAACAGAAAGTGGGGCAAGTTGTTTATTTAATTTGCTTTGCATGTCAATATACTAACTTAGCAGAAAGTTAATGGAACATCAGGCTGCAAACAGGGCTGCTGGTGTGAACGCGAGCTGGGCTGTTCGCTCAGATATGCACGACGTGCTGGGGATTGTTTCTAAGCTGCCTCTAACATGTTTTGGTTGAGAACCTATAGAGAGCTGTGACCTTTCCAGCGCTCCCTCAGAGGATCCTGGCCACTTCCACATCTGGCCTCTATCTTACTACAATCTATGGCTTTTCTCAGGTTCATGTGTTTCCTGATTTCCTCTTGTGTATTGAAAAAAAACTATTTCCTTCATTACATACGTCGATGTGCATTCCAACCTTTATTTAAAAGTCAGGTCCCACAGGCTTCCTTAAGCAACTAAGGTTCCACGGAGGAAAAAACGGACCTTCTCTTAATTCATTTTTTTTTTCTAAATAGGAAGTTACAGAGTAACATAAAGAACTGCTACTAACTTAAAATTTACATGCTTCAGCCATCACGCTGAAAAATATTATGATTAAATTCACAATGGCCCTTTCTTTTTATTGCCCACCTGGAGACACAGATTATTATTCACTATGATTTCCTGAATATCTAAATGGCAATACAGAGTCATGACAACTCTATTTGTCCCTCTTAGGTTACATAGGTTTCTTTTTGGTCATTGACTAACCTCTAAAATTCATATGTAGTTTTGCTGTCCTGTTAATTTGCAAATCCCAAGAAAAGTTTTCTTGGGATGATTTCTTAATGCATCCTTTCCTCAATAAGATAGCAAGAACTTTAGAAATGCAATAAATGATACATGTATATATTTTGCTAGACAGTATTCCACAATGCTTAAGAGAATAATAGCCTCTCTCTAAAATCTGTACATTAAAATATACAAATTTGCTGAATTTCTTATGACTCTCTGAAATTGTCATCCTTTATAATTAAATATGTAATTTTTTGGAATAATTTCTCCAACTGTGCCCTGCTGATTACCCAGATCTACAGATTCCCATAACCATACAAATATATTTTGTGTAAAGCTCCTAGGCTCTTATCAGGTTTTTGAATATATTGCACAGAATACTGGCTGTCACTCTTCTGTGTCATCTTCGGAGTATTTCCCTTTGCATAATATAGTAGAGAGACAAGAGGATAGCATCTGTTCTCTATATACTTTTTTGAACTCAACTCAGTCATCTCATATCCTACACAAAGCCATTTCTGTGGTCTCGTAATCCTGCACTAAAAGTGATGACAGAAAAAAAATTATTTTAGTCCTTAGTCATCGCGATTTAATTCTAAAATTAAATATGTCTGACTAAATGCATGAATGTTTGTTAGCAACACCTCTGTGTACTGGGGAAAAGGGCCCTGAAAAGACACCATCTCAGCCCTAGCATCGCAGGCCATCAGAGAAACTGAGCTGTTCATTTGCACAAGTCCACAGGTTCTTTAGAAGAGACTGAGGTTAAGAGGATCTGCCCTTTAAAGTGGACAACTCCTATGGCAATTTTTGGATAAAAAGCCTTAACTTCACACCTCAAGCTACTCTAAAACTGAATCTAGATTAGGTAATACCTCCTAAAATCTGTCCGATGCCTTGTCCCTCTTTGTTCTTGATATGAAACATAAACATTCAGATTTTCACGCTGCAGCAGCAAACTGAAGTCTGCAGGCATGTGCAGGCCGTACACTTTCATCCACGTATTTTTGACACTCCTATCAGCTGGTTTTCCACACCGCTTGGTTGTGCACACACAGGAAAATTGGCTTTGTGACACCACGGAAGGTTATTATATGGAGCTGTAAGAATTTTTCATTTCACTAGGAAGACTTTGAAGCAGAAACAAAGAGCAGATGTTCTAGTTTGCTGGGCAATTGCCTTGGCTTGAAAATCTCCACATCATATTTATTAAAAGCCTGGACTTTCATGTTACTGATTTTGTTTGGAAGAAATTTGTTTGGAATTAAGTTTTCATGTTAGTTTTTGTTGCTGCATTCTGAATTTAGGCTCAGAGAACCACAGCAGCTAAATTATATAGTGCATCCTTCATAGTATCCTCCAGAGGAAAGGCTTGCTTAGGGGCATATTAGTAAACGGATTGCTTTGAGGCATGTGGCAAGCTAGGCAAAGGAAAAAGTAAAAAACATCAATTTTTATTTTCTTTTTATTAACTTCCATTTACTTTATACCTGCAACTTCAGCCTCAGAAAATCTGAATGCCCCAGTCAACCGAAGCAGTCTGGTTTTGCTTCTGGGATGCTGAACTGAAAATGTAGTTGCATTAGACTTAAATAAAATGTGACTAATGCACACTAATGTGTGTGACAAGAAAAGTACATTTGAAAGGGATTAAATTATTATACCTGTCTGTTCTTTTTCTCTGAAGTATATTCTTTTTCTCTAACCCAGCATATTCATGACAGATATTAATCTAATAGTTTTTTAAAATTTATAGTGATACATCTCAGAGTCCAAGTGGCTTGCTCCCGTGTTTTACTGTGCTATAATATCTTTTTTTTATAATATTTAACAGAAGTCTCTCCTTGTATCCTATAAACTGACTATTTTCCTATCTTTGTATAGAACAGCTAACCAGCCACCTTTCTATAGATGCTCTTTTTGTTTTTACTGAGTACCCTCATTAGTGTAAAATGAATCCTGGTGTACTGTGAATGAAAAAGAAATGCTCATTCCAGCATCCCAACACAGTTTGATGATAGTGAAAAGAGAATAATGGAATTTAGAAAGAATTAAAGTGCTTCTGTCTTGGATCTCAATATGTTAACAAGGAAGGCATCATGTGATAATCAAGGCTGCTATGCATATGTAAAAATGTCATAGCCATCTTGTCAATGATGTTCTGAAGTTTTATGCTTGGATATAGAAGATATTTAGCTTTATTTAAGACCAGGGGTAAAGAAAAGACCAATTTAAATTTTAAGCTTTTTGTTTGTTTGTTTTATATATTAGAACAATCTTGCTTGTTTTTGAGCAGGATCAGAAGTCGCAAGGTCCTAAAAAGCTGGTTGACCTTCTGGAATTTTGTAGCCAAGAGGAATCATAAAATCTGACAAAATTCAGTGGCTTTCAGAGTGCAGTGCAAGGAATGTTAGGTGAGAGTTTATGGAAGATAGGAAAAGTGCTCACTGCTGACATTCGTTATATAGGGAATCACATCTCTGTGGACAACTTCGAGCAGCCCACTTATGGAAAAAAGGCTAAAAAGCTTTTTCAAATTCCAGTGTAAAAAATAATATAATGTCTGACCTGTGTTACACAGAAGGCTAATTCTAGTTATTAAAGAGGATTGCTTTTGTCTTTTTACAACAACAGAAGGTTGTATATATGACATAGTTAAGTGCATAGCTACTGCATATATATTCAGCTCTGTGCAAAGCTGAATTTACATCTCTCATGGGTAATGGGTGTAAATTGAAACACAGGAAGTTCCATCTCCATGTGAGGAAGAACTTCTTTCCTGTGAGGGTGACAGAGCCCTGGCACAGGCTGCCCAGAGAGGCTGTGGAGTCTCCTTCTCTGGAGATCTTCCAAACCTGCCTGGATGCCACCCTGTGCCACGTGCTCTGGGTGTCCCTGCTAGAGCAGGGTGGGTGGAGTAGATGATCCCTAGAGGTCCCTTCCAACCTCAACCATTCTGAGATTCTGTGTGATTCTGCGTAATTCGGATATTCTCTGAAGATTATAGAGGACTGTTTGGTGTTGTTAATAAATACCCCGATAACTTAATGATTCTTGAGATTAATGTCTAATATTTTCTTGTTGATTCTAGTTATCCCTGAGAAGTCAGTGAAAGAAATTCCAAGAACCCCAGGAGCAGTTAAAGACACAATTAAGAAACTTCTTGCACATAAAAACAGTGTGAAAAAACATGAAGCAATGAAGAATGTGATCCCAGAACCAGCTGTGACACCAGCTTCTAAGGCCCACCTGCAGCCATTTGACTATGGAGGTGGCATCTCTCTTGGTGGCAGCTATGCTGAGACTGAGGTTACTAGAGAAGAGGAGATGGGGGAGACAGAAGAGGAGGAAAAGGAAGATTTTGAGAATCAGATTGACCAAGAGCAAAGCCTTAGAGGAGATGTTTTTTGTAAGTTTCTTAATCACTTTTTTTACAAGCTTTATTGTAAATATATATAGCATATACACTATAATCATTTTATTAGATATTTCTGATAAGGAAAAGAAACTTAACTTACCTACCACTGAGATTAAAGCTACAAGATCTGACTTTTAGGGGCATCCGTCTGTAGTCATGTGAACAGGACTGGAGTATCCCATCTTGTTGGTGGCTCTGGAGGCTGTTCTTTCAAGGTCAAGTAGGCATAAAATGTACCTTTTCGTCATTTTCTTCAGAGAAGTTCCAAGGAAATGGGCTATTTTGCTCTTTTCTTATGAATAAGACAAGAATTAGGTTTGAGTCATGACAGGGATATTTGTCATCCTAACTAGTGCATACTGTTCAGACAAAAAACAAAGACTTTGGTGTCCTTGCATTTCAAATAATATAGACACTCCTGCTTCGTTTCATGTCACTCCTATCAGAAAAAATAATCACTCATGAGCTGTAAAGATCTTCAAAGATATACAGTTTCCTGCCTTGCGGTTTAAAATTTTCAGATGTATTTTAATCTTATTTTAAAATATCTGGCTGAGTCAGACATTCTTCAAGGAGGTGGCTAAAACAGTTTTGTAAAAAATACCCTCTGCTAATATTTCATCCATGAAACTTTCTCTTCTCCAAAATATAGGAAAATAATAAAGCCTACCACATGGCGATTAAACTTTTGCATAGTTCCATAATGATATTAATGAATAAATTAATTTTAAATTAGCATTTGAATTGTTGCTAGTGATTAGAAAAGACACATGCACATAATTTTATAAAGAAAAGGTTTTAAAGGCTGCCAGAACAAAAGGTCTCTTATATTGCTGCTATCAGAAAGCCAATAAGAAATGTGGTTATTCACCTAAATACATTAGAAAATATAAGCTTCACTGCCTTTGGCACTCTCCTCCTGAAATTGCCTTCTTTTGATGTTCCATGGCATTTGGCCATTTGGTATTTGTTTCACTTCAGACTGTGGATTTAGCCTAATATTGCTCCCCAGAATTAGGCCAGAGAGCTGATACTCAGTCTGAAGTCAGGAGTTTGTTCACAGGCCTCTTTTCTTCTTGAAAAATATTAATAGCCATTGCCTGTGGCATAGTTCAGTGTTGCTGACAATATCAAACAGGGGAGAGGGATCTACACACTGGAAGACAGGTCTGCTATTAAGAAGGACCTGCACAGGCTATAGAAACTGGCTGAGAGGAAACTCATTGAGTTCAACAAAAGCAAATGCAAAAAGACAGAAATGATTAAATATTAGTAGCTAGTGCTAATATTGGTTTTTTTTTCAGCCAAATTTAGCGGCATAGAGGACTCTGGGTTTTTTTGTACTTGCTCAGTTGTTAGACAAGGCACCCTCATGAAAGAAAAAGAAAATTCACTGAAGTCAATTCTCCTGGCCTGTTCTGCTTTCTGGTGATGGATGTCTTGATGGACTGAGCAAAGTGGCTCAGGCATCTAAGCAGGCTTCTTCTGTTACCTGCTTGGAAGGTACAAGAAATAGTACACTCCAGGTATGGTCACCATTACTTTTGGTTAAAAGGACAGAGGGTTGAGACATACAGGCTACATATTCCCCTGTACTGGGTTATTTGATCTGATACAGTTGGCAAGGATAGATCTTGTACCTCTTCTGCTGAAATATTCTCTGCCATGCTATTTGGAATAGATTTGTTTCCAACATTTTAGTTTGAGTGAGGGGATGCAAGGAAAATTGTTTGACCTTAGGGAAATTCAGATCAAAATAATATACAAACCATTTTTGCCATGATATTTGTGGAGATCCATTTCCAGCCAAACCACAACATTTGAATACTGTATGCCTGGGTGGGCAGAGACTGTTTATGGTTACAGAGCTATACAAAATTGCCTCCACACCTGAGAGCAGTGAATGTGACTATTTTTGCTTTGAAAATATTAAGGTACTTTGCTTTGTCAGTATTTTTGTCTAAATTCTCTTTTTCCAATCACAGTTGGCTGCAATATTTACTAGTAATGTATGGGATTTTTTATCCTGAATACTTCAGAGAGATTTCATTTTGCTAAGAGATACTGATAGATGATTGTTGTGCTTCTGTATACAGGGATACTACTATGCAGTGAAGCCCAAGACGGAATTTTATTTTGTATATAAGCTTTAAATTACTTATGGATTTCTGGTTTGATCTCTCCTATGTATAAGACTTCAGGCATTGTGCCATTTTTATTTCAGGTTGGATTGTCTATATTAATTTCATTTCCTTTTAAATTTCCAAATAACATACTTGATCCGTGTTACTATAACAAAATCTAGTATTGATTCAAGCATTTTAATTTGCTTGAACATTAGGCTTTAAAGTCACTTTCATTTTTAACGTTACTGAATAATCCTTTGGAGTATGTGAATAAATTTACAACTGGTAGATTTACACGACCTTTAAATCCTTCCACATATATACATATAGCTTTAGAATTTTATATGGAAACACAGGAGGAACTTACTGAAAAGCATGTTCTTATAATGCCCCAAATTAACTAGATACTATTATGGATTTTATGGGAGAGACACCACACAACAGCAACTTTTAAGACGCTCCAAGAGTAATACTCTAAATTTAGATAATGTGTAGACCTCCAAGATAGTCACTTAAGCTCCTTTTAGAAATAGAAACTGCTGATGATTTAATCTTTAATCAAATATATATGTGAGAATGAGATTAATCAAAATTTCCTCTTGACTAGAAAAGGCTAGGGTGAGTATAGATAAAGATGGGTTTTGTTTAAATGAGGAGCCATAAGAGAATACCATAAGAGAATAGTGTCAGGTAGGCAACAAATACCATTTTTATGAGAGTTGGCCTATGTTGCAGTTTTAGACTCTTTAGAATTGTATGTGTTAGAATTACTGAGTTACTTTTCACAGATTTTGTGTGTTATTTTCACATTTAGACTAATTAAACCGCCTAGAATTTTTTTTTATGGCTGGCTAAAAAATAGGCTTTTGCATTCTCCAGGGAACTGGAAAATCAAACAGCCATAACAAGAAACAAAAATAAAACTATACCATATTCCCTATAATTAGGTCCCTTAAATATATAATTCCTTATATTCTGCTATACGTCTGTTCTTCTACTATGGCTGCCTCAGCAAGAGGCAGCCATCTGTGATGTTGTAGATGATTTATGAGAAACACAGTCTCACTAACAGGAAAAGAATAAAAAAGAGACATTAAAGCTTTAAGGACAGCACATGCATTACAAATAGAAAACTACCTTCAAGCTATAAACCAAACCATATTTTTCAGAAAAAATGTCATTTCCATAAGTACAAAATGCATTATAAGAAGTCATTTCATGTGCAGTAGTTTGCAAGGCAGAGAGGTGAAAGTGAGTGCACAAAAAGGAAAATCTATCAAGTGTTTCTGGTAAGCTCATTGAGTGTCATTGTTAGCTGTCTGTGCTTTTGCCCTGTTTCTGAAGAGTGCCATAAAACCCTGCTCCACAGAACTATTCTGTTGAGCTTCTGGTTGTTGGTTTGGGGGGGTGTCTTTTTTTTTTAATTTTTCATAAAAATCAAAGTGAGCTTTAGCACAGATAACAGTACTGGGTTTCTTGTAAGATGCAAGAATCTAATAGCATAACAAGTTCTAGCACTAACTGTTCTAGCATAACTGTTCTTAGGAGCAGAATGTCACCAATTTACTTATGCACAACTACTCACAGGTATTTCAAGACACAAATCCCTATGGAAATTGGTAGGAGTTAGTTACATAAGTGCCTCTGAAGATCTGGGCCTTATTTCTCTCTGCCACTAATTGCCGATCATAAGATAACCCCTCTTATCTTAGAAGAGTATCATGATCAGACCAACATTTCAGAATGTGTGGCTCTAGATACAAAGGGTTTCGTGTATAACTGTAGATTATATAATAACTAGTGCTGCTGATACATAGATGGGGGCATGTTGGCAGTACAAGAAGAATGGACAGAACCTGGCATGTGTAAACAGGAACTTCATAAGCTTTAGCTGGTGCGAATATGTTTTTGCAGATTAGGAGACAAGGTCCCTTTAGGAAGATGTGCATTTCTGCAGGCACCGTTGGACAGCAGAAGAACCGACAAGAGCAAGCCTGACTCCTGCCTAGTTCTTAGGAGAGGGTGAACTTTGCATTCTGGTTATGTCCTGTGATGGTCCAAAGCAAAATGCAGGCACGTTGCAAGAACAGGGCCTTCTCAAAAGCCTTCATTTTTACCCTCACCAGATGGAACTCCATTTACATATAATCTCATTCCTCTTTCTTCTCTGCTGGTGTCCCCATCATGGGCAAGAATTCTTTATAAAAGAGACAGTCTTCAAAAGCCACCAGGTGTTCAGGTTCAGAGTGAATATGAATACTGGCACTTGGTCCAGTTTATTAGTTCTAAGCAGTCTGTTGAGAAAGACGAGCATCAGGTCTGACTGAAATGGGTAGCTGGCTCTGCAAGAAGTTGACATTTCAAATCCAAACAGAGCAGAGAGGAAACACCTAACTGTGCTCCACTGCATTGCCTTCCTTCTCTTCTTGAGCCACTTGTTCTATCTTCATTTATAAATAACTTTTAGACACTTTAGGAGGATAGGACTACTGATGCACTTAAAATGTAAGTGTATTTGCACCTGAATTGGATGCTCAGATTGGATACACTGGTCTTATCCAATGCATGCAGTTCTGAGGTCAAGAAGAGCGTAACATTGAGCTTTTTACAATCTGTTCTGTACGGAAACAATGATTCTCACAAATCATAGTTATCTAAATCATGCTTGTATCAGAGACTACATGGAGTTTTTACCTGTCTTTTATATTCTTCTGTATATCTGAAGCTTACAGTTTATCCTAACACACTGGTGATATCTCCCAGTGGGTAGAAACCTGAATGTAATGCCTGGCACTGAAACCAAAAATAGATATGGATGCAAAGTTTCCCTCCTTTTACTTTTTTATGTACATGAACTTTCTTCAGTTCAAGCATTTGTAGCACATAGCTACTCCTGCATGTATAACTGTCAAGCGAATTCAAGTGTAATTCAATAACTCAGGAAATAAATCATTCATCAGGTTTTGTATTGCATTAAATAGCTCTGCTTTTTTTCCAGAACTTTTCTTATTTTCTTATTTTAGTAACTTTCTTCATTTTGACAAGAATTTTTACAGCCTAGGCCTTTCACAAAATATGGGGTTAAGTTCATGACTCAACACCTCTCCCATCTATTTCTTAAAGGTCTATGTATAGACATATATTAACATGGAAAGGGAGAGATTAATCCTTGCCTTAAGTAAGAATATTATGCAGGTGGTTTATGCAATGGTTTGGGTGAGGGGAACACTGCAAGGGCAACAAGAGAAGACAAGCTCCAAGCAATTCATCAAATAGATAGTTTTTAACACTGCAAGAGTCTCCTTTTTCTGCTCAGCACCTCTGCACCTGCCTCCAGGGCCTCTTTGCCGGTGTGTTCTTCGACATACACACACAACCATTTCTGACAATTTTGCAGGAAAAGAAAGGTAAGAAGATAGCATAGTCTTTACTATACCAGGAGCCTCTGGACTGCAGGGAGTTGTAAGCATGTTCTTAAAACTGAGGAGATGCTTATGACTAAGAAAATGCCAGAGAATTTCCGGGAAAAGCCCTCACTAAGAGGAATTCAGTAAATCAAATTACCTGTTTCCGCAGTGTAGTCGTTATCACGTTCGCCTAACACGCGAAAGGTCCCCGGTCCGAAACCGGGCGGAAACACCTCTTTTCCACTGAGGCTGCCTTGCTCTGGGGAGAGAGAGACAACAAGGTGGCAAGAGGCAGCAAGGAGGCTAGGGTGACCATGAGGCAGCAGTGTGCCCCGTGGCCAAGAAGGCCTGGGGTGCATTCAGAGGAGCGTCTCCAGCAGGTCGAGGGAGGTGATCCTGCCCCTCTACTCAGCCCTGGTGAGGCCACATCTGGAGTACTGTGTCCAGTTCTGGGCCCCCCAGTACAAGAGGGATGTGGAGCTGCTGGAGAGAGTCCAGCGCAGGGCCACGAGGATGAGGGAGTTCAGCCTGCAGAAGAGAAGGCTGAGAGGGGATCTAATTAGTGTCTATAAGTGCCTCAAGGGAGGCAGTGAGGAGGATGGGGCTGGCCTCTCTTCAGTGGTGGCCACCGACAGAACAAGAGGAAACGGCCACAGACTGAAACCCCAAAAGTTCCTCAGGAACTTAGGGAAAAATTTCTTGACAGTGAGGGTGACAGAGCCCTGGAACAGGCTGCCCAGAGAGGTTGTGGAGTCTCCTTCTCTGGAGATCTTCAGGACCCACTTGGATGCAGCCCTGTGCCACGTGCTCTAGGTGGCCCTGCGTGTGCAGGGGGGTTGGACTAGATGACCTCTAGAGGTCATTTTAGGAAAACACATACACCANTTAGGCATTCTGTGATTCTATGAAAACACATACACCGTGTTATTTAAAAATTATGGCAACTGGTATAGAGGAATAAATTTCCATTTTCTGCGCCTGTTATGATTTGGCATTTGACTACTTATTTTCTTAGTTCCCAAGGTTAAAGAAGCAGCTGCTTTTGGTCCTTTTCTGGCACAGAAGAAAGTTCCAGCATCAACACCAGAGCAAGAAGGTAGATTATTTTTATTCTCTACTGTATTTATTTTCTTATGCATTGTGTGTATTCATGGCTATGTACTCAGCAAGCTTCTTTAACATAAAACAAGTTTTCTTAGCATTTTGGAAAGAGTATCAGGCCAAAGCATCCCAGTGTGAATTTAATTTGAGGTCCTTTTAAAAATATCCTTTTACTTTTTATAAGTCATATACAGCAAGCTCCCCTACCCAGAAACTCACCTTGCAATTTAATTTTACTTGATTTATTTCAAATCCTTGAAAAACAAATTCATTCTGGTCACCTATAAAATGAAAGCATGTTAGAAGAGCATTGCATATACACAGTCATAGTGAAACATCGTTCACTTATTTGCTTTTGGCATTTCTCCTGGTCCTCTATCAGATGCAGAGGAAGTTTCCTCTGAAGAAATACTTATCCTAAATCTTAAATATTAACAAAATTCCTACGAATTCATGCTATTCCACAATTCATCAATATATCGTGTGGATATCAGAGTCAGATGATATTTTCTCCTCCTTGTCATATAAGAAAAATATAAAATCAGTTAGAGGACCATATGAGGTCCAAGACCAGTCAATTCATGTACAAAACTCAATTTCTGCTGTACCCTGCACTATTACTATTATTTCACATGTTTTCAAACAGAAATCTCCACTATCTGCTGCAATCTTCAGTAGACTATAGTCTAGTTCTGGTCAAAGCAGAACATGAAAGCACATCAAAGGGTACTGTCACCCTCTCTCGCTTACTGCTCTAGGAGTTACGTGCAGCCTTTTGAAGGTAGCTGAGGTGAACAGGAAGCTAAAAATATGCTGTAGGACACAATCATAAAGAGCCATTGGGAAAGCGGAATTCAAGAGGTCGGAACAGGAGACTGCACTGTGCTACTGCATTTGTGGAGCAACAGCGTTCTCCTGTGGATTCACCAGCTAAGGGGAGTGGCTCAAGTGCTGGAATTAATTGTAAGTGCCACTTTTCAGGCCAAAGTGTGTCTCACCCCCAAATCATCCATAGATACTTACAAATCTTAAAATAATAACAATAATAATTAAAAAAATAGACAAATAGGCTAGCTAACAGTAAGTATGAAACACTTTTTTTCCCCCTCCAGAGAGCTGTAGTCTGGGAAACAAAATATTTACACAGTAATGCTCTCTAAATGCCATATTGCGCTTTTCTGTCTCACCATAAAATATATTAAAAGAACAATATGACTGTGTCTTTCTATCGAAGTTCAGATGGCTGATATACTATTCTTAATGTGACCAATTGTGCTTGTATTGCACAGTAATAATTTCTTAATATACAATGCCCTTGATCTTCAGAGTTACAAAGGTTCTGGTGCACTCTGTATGACCATTTTTTTTTTGTAGTGTGTTCTAAAGATTAAATGATTTGGGTTATTCCCAGTTTCATGTTATATAAGTATCGAGCTCTGAAGTTAAAAGATACCTCTTACAGTTAGTCCTACCTCTCCCTTTAAACGGAAAGAATGGAGCTTGAGCATCTCAGCTCCTTACAGCTACAGCAGGATAACACATGCAGAGAGGAAGCCTCTAAACTTGGCGCATCCCAAACCATTTACGGTGTTGGAGTTCCCAAACACCTATCAATCAGCAGACATTCAGCATACAAAACAAAATATAAATATAAAATGCATACATGAAATACATACAAAATATAAAATATAAAATCATACATAAGTGAAGAATTGGCAGTGAAAAGGGACAATAGATTTTGCTGAGTAAAGGAAACTTCATCGGTTACTTCACTGATTCCACTTAGGCATTTTTTTGCAATTTAAAGTGCCTCAGCATAATGTGACTCACATTCTAGGTACTTACAGAATGATCTACCCATTCATAACTACATGAATAAAAGCATTTTTTAATCAATACTTACATAATGCTGCTGTTATCTCTTTGCTTTCATTTTATTTATTTTTTTTTTTTCCAGTTGACTGCAGCTTCAGTCGCGGGGTCTGCGACTGGAAACAAGATACCGATGATGACTTTGACTGGAATCTTGCAGATCGAGACAGTGGTATTTAAATATCTGTCTTCTAGCTATGGTTTAATTTGATGGTTCTTCTAGCTATGGTTTAATTTGACGGTTCAGCACCTCCAGAAAGAGCGGGAGGGAGAGGAGAATGGAAACAGCAATTAGGTTTCCTATCAGCGGGTTATCTTTAGAAAAGCAATAATCATAGAAGGAGGAAGAAAAGATAGGCTGAAGATTGTTTCTTTGAAATATCCTTGGCAACTGCTACTCAGCAATTATCTTTCAGCACAAATAAATGAAAAGATGAGAAAAAGGGATTAGAAAAGAACTTGTAAGAATTGCAAGATATAAAGCAACAGAAACCTTAATAGCGTTTCATGTTAAGCCTCTCAAAGACTGATTTAACAAGGTATCTGCTGTCCTTAGAGGGATGTGGCAAGGCATGTGGCATTCACATGGTTTAGACATAGCACTGTGGTAACTGATCAGAAACGTCCAAATCTGCAAGTTAAAGTAGCAATTACTTCGAATGAACCAAGGGAAGGCACCAATCAAGAGTCACCAATAACTGAGTACTACGATAGCAGGCCGAAACTTGACAAAATGCTCCAAGAGTGCAGCATGTGATTACTGTGCTGGTGTTTTTAAAAAGGTGTGGCTGAAGAAATGTGTTTCAAAGGATGTATTTTCTGTTGTGACATGGGAAATGATGTGGAAGGGACCAGAAGGGACCAGTGGATCCTAAAGACCACTTGCTCCAATTCTTACATACACAATGTCTCCCCCTTCCCTCACAGTCTTTACATCACAGTATTTCTTCACTAATCCTTCCTCTCCTGTTCTGTATCTTTCCCCCAAGACCCTTCTCTATCCTTTCACTTCTGAAGTCTTTCACCATTCCCTCAAACTTAGATTTGCTGACTATGACTTCATGTATTGGCCCATATATTTTACCCCATTGTCCTACTGTGTGTCTTCCTCATGGGACTGAACCTGCAGGATTTGGGTCATGAATGTTCAGCTTCTCATGAGCTTGTCATTGCTGTGTGGAGAGCAGTGGAGAGAGACTTGAGCTAACTGTACAGAGCTAGCTCAAGTATTTGGAAGAGTCTGACCATAACAGCTCAGCAGCAAATTTCAGGCTCTTGCATTTGAAAAATTGAAATGTTTTTTCCTTTGAGAGACACAGAAAATTAGGAAGAAAGACTGTAATTGAAAATGAAATATGAATTCATCTCCTCTGCAAACTGATCTAACTTGCGCAAGGTCATTCCTGATGAGGTACACTCCCTACTGCTTTTCTCCACTCTGATTTTAAATTATTCAAGTAACAGAGCCCCTTGTTTCCCCTTGTTTTCTTAGAAAAATTGTATTTAATTTGCCAGTAAATAATACCAGTCCATTAGAGATGCCTTATTCCTTTTCTTTGTTACAAGGTGATGGTTACTACATGGCAGTTCCAGCCTTTGTGGGTCACAAGAAGGATATGGGCCGACTAAAACTTCTCCTTACTGACCTCAAACCAAAAAGCAGCTACTGCTTGATTTTCCGTTATCGGCTTGCTGGTGAGAGAGTGGGGAAACTTCGAGTCTTCCTGGCCAGCAAAAAAACTGCTCCTGTCTGGGAGGAAAGCAAAGGAAAAGATGAAAGGTGGAGAACTGGAAAAATAGAAATATTTCAGGCAGCTGAAACAACCAACAGCGTAAGTACACAACAATTTATAAGCCAGCTACCATAACGAACACAACACAACAACAGCTAAATTTCCTAGCACTTAAGTGTTCTGTCAACTGTGGAAGTGCTGGCAACTGAAAGCCTCATCTGAAATAAGAAACAAGAACACAGTGCTAAGGAGGCAGAAAAATTATCAAGTTGAAATTTCAGAACTGAATTACCCCAGTTGGCCAGGATACTGATGCTAATAATCCTATCATTTTGTAAAAACTGCACCAGATCATAAATAGACACAATCAATCAAAATCTCTGCTTAATAGCTCATGCAACAAAAAGCATAACTCTGTGCCAGGAGGATAAAAATGATACCTGTTTCATGCAACAGAGCACTCTCAAACTTCATAAAACCAGACCATTAGTGAGAAAGGGATATCAGTTATAATCAAGGATGGGCAATCAACCTAGATGGAGCATGGGGTGCTAATCAACAGATAACACTGTGAACTCTTAAACATCTGAAAACGGCCTCAATCAGGGCTCAATCAGCAAATTTCTCTTTGAAATTCTAGGGCCTGGTTTTCATTTATATGAACGTATATTTTTACTGATGTGTAAAGGGTTCCATTGTGAGTATAACGCAAGCCTTCTGTAAGGTTCTTTCCACTGCCTAAATGATGTACAAGAGCCCTTTCATAAACCCCTCAAAAGCCCAAGAACCAAAGCATAAACTAAAAGCCTAGATATCCTAGTCATAAAAAAATGAATGTCAGGTTCCAAAAGGATCCAAAAACTAAGTCTCAAAATAACTGGAAAACAGGCAGTTGCAATGTCTCCGAGGAAAGGAACGCAGAAACATCACATTCTGTGATATAGCTGTGTAATAACATTTCACTTAATTTACATTTTCTTTGTACAACGACAATAAGTAATCTTACTAAAGGAATCCATTTGGTATAGTAAATCTGTGTAGAGGATTATCAGACTAGTTCCAGTATTAAAATGAAATTATAAAAACTTCAAAGATTTAAGTCATTAGGTCTTTTCTATACTGCGATAAAACATTCCTTAGAGATAGCATTTTAGCTAATTAAAATTAGAGTTTCTAAATGGTTGGATAAATTACATTTTCATCTTTTCTTACGACAGATCACTTTTGAAACAGAACGTGGGAAAGGCAAAACTGGAGAAATTGGAGTGGATAATGTTATACTGGCTTCTGGTTTATGCCCTGAAGATACCTGATAATGGAGATTTCAGTATGTTGATTTTAAGACTATTTTAATATTTGTCTTGCTAGTCATGCATTTTTATTGTTCTCTAGGTAAAAAAAAAAAATGTGCCTTGAACTTAATGAAGCAATGCAAACAGAAAAACTGACACGTGCAAGATGCAGAATATTCTTATTGGTATACCTTTTTATATGAATTATTCTAACACATACTTTGAGTGTAGCACTACTGTATTTTATCATTTAAGGTAAGGGTTTACAAAGTATTGAAATATTTTTCTAGACTTTCTACAACTGGCAGGCTTTTATTCCTTGAAATTGTTCTTAAGACTATTCTTGCCTTCCATTCCATTTCTTCTACTTTACAAGAATAAAAAGCAATATTTGAGATGTTTTTATGATGTCAGGTGCTATAACTTTAACTGCCTACTTAGTTAAATCTATTCAACAAGTAAGAGGAAAGATAGAGGAGGTTTTGTTCCTCCACAGTGGAGGTAAGCAAGTTCTAAATGGAATTATGTCTGTTAGATGTATTTTCATTGCTAATAAAGTGTGTAAAGTTTTTATCCATTAGTTTATCCATTAGTTTATTATCCATGTCTTTAAGTCACATATATCACCTTCTCCTTTCTTGTTGTATCTTCTGAAAGCACCTAACAGTTCTAAGAGTCCAAATTCCAAGCAAAGACATCCATGGAGAAGCTCTGATCCAGAAAATGTTCAGTTATACGTGAGTGCACGGGAATTCCTCTGGGCTAGCTCTGTATGCCCCCTTTGGGGTTGACTGCTCATCACTTATTAACAGTGATGTCTTTTTCATTGTTGTATGGAAACAACTGGATACACTTCTGGAGAACTACACTGAAGAACTCTGAAGAATTTAGCTTATACAAACCCAAGATTTTTAACACACAGCAAGTAATTCCAAAAATCCAAAGACCTTGAATGGCACCTATGAAGTAAGTCAGGGATGTTTGAGACATTTCTTGTTAAAACACAGGCCCAGTTCGCTTAGTCTTTCGTCATAAGATAGATGCTCCGGTCCCTTAATTATCTTCGTGGCTCTCTGCTGGACCCTCTCTAGAAGCTCCACGTCCCTCTTGTCCTGGGGAGCTCAGACCTGCGCCCAGTACTCCAGGTGCAGCCTCACCAGAGCTGAGCCGAGGGGCAGGATCCCCCTCCCTCCGCCTGCTGGCATCGCTCCTCCTCAAGCAGCCAGGAGCCTCACTGGCCTTCTTCACCACGAGGGCACATTGCTGCCTCAGGGTTAACCTGTTGTCAACCAGGACTCCCAAATCCCTCTCTGCGGAGCTGCTTTCCAGCAGATCAACCCCTAATCTGTACTGGTGCCCGGGGTTATTCCTGCCCAGGTGCAGGACCTTGCACTTGTCCTTGTTGAACCTCATGAGGTTTCTCTTTGCCCAACTCTCCAACCTGTCTAGATCTCTCTGAATGGCAGCACAGCCCTTGGGAGTGTCAGCCCGTCCTCCCAGTTTGGTGTCACCTGCAAACTCGCTGAGGGTGCCCTCTGTGCCCTTGTCCAAGTCACTGATGAACAAGTTGAATAGTAACTGTTACTCTACTGGCTGTATGAGAAATACCTGTGCTTAGCTTTGACATCGTAAATTTATCTGCTGAGCTAGACATCTTTGGGGTGAAAGGCAGTAAATATGACTTAAGTGATTAGAGTCGGCCATCAGAATCTGGCCCTTGACTTCAGGTTAATATCAGTATAACAGTAATTTACAGTACTTTGACTCAGTGCAGTTTATTAGTTTCACTGCTCTACTTGATAGCTACTCTTTTTCTAAACCAAGTAATATTCAGAGCAGATTAAAAAAAAAAGAAAGAAAGTGATTGAGCAGATCATGAAGTAGCAAAATATTAAAGGAAGCCAAATGTACCTTTATAGTGTATTTCTCTTTAGCATCACTCTGGCCAGGTGATGTTAATGCTATAAATACTTGTGGCAGTCCTAATTTCCAGGGACTTTGAAACTTCCTCAATGATGTCAAAAACAGGCACTTTTCATAGTGGCCAGGGACTGCTTGTAGAATCACCCAACCCAGGCAACAAATTTTGCAGCTCATACCACATATGCAACAGTCAAACCTAAAGTTGACCACAAAGGACATTGTGATACTGAAATATGTACTCATGGGCTCTAAATTAATGATTACTTCTAAAGAAAATGATCTGAGATTAACTGCAGATACCTTTGAAATGCTCCCTCCAGCAGTGAAAAATGCAAGATGTCTAATTTAGGGACCTGCAGTGTCAATAACAAGGTTAATCAGACTCTCAGGAACCACATTTTGATAACGCTTTTAGACTTGAATCTGTGATTTTCATATGGACCCATTATTTATGGTATACTTTGAAGAGGAATTCATAAGGATTAAAAGACTACTATGATGAGTAATATTTCAGAATAATCCTTGTAAGTTTGTTCATTTAATACTCTTTCTTTTGGTGACTCTTGATCAACCTTCTGGTGATGATAAGCTGAGGATATACTCCTTTTTTTCACAATGTAGCGAAACTGCCAATCAAGAAAATTTTTTCTTTCTTTTTTTATTTTTTTGCTAGCAACCAGTCTCAGCAAGATTAAAACCAGAATTCACTGCACATGCATTCGGGTTAATCAAATATGAAACTTGCTCATGATTGCCACAGGGAAGATGCTGGTTAAGCGAGTTCACATTTGGGTCAAACTGTTCTTTGTTCTTTGCTGTAAGGGAAGGAATAACCCAGGGGTAACTTTGAGCACAACCTGCACCTGAATCAGCCTACTGTCCTCATATCTCCCGGCTAAGCACCTCCACAGTGGGTGAGAGAGCAAAATTGCCTGTCTCAGGCCACAGGACCAGCCTGCTAGGTCAGGCCACATCATGAGGCTACGAGGCTATGGCATTGCACTGAAGTGCGACATCAAATGTATCACCTGTGGGGCTTGCTAACATGATCCATAATGTGACCTGACACGGCTGGCTGGCAGATCAAAGAATTCAGCAGTCTGCTATGTGTCAAGACGTGAACTAGGAGAGGTTTTGGCTTTGTAAAGACATGAAGACATTAGCCTTCGCTGTAAAGGACTAAGAGGTAGGTGGCAGTTGCCTTTGCACAAATGTCCCATTCATTGCCCAAGATTCACAGAATAAGCTTGAGTGAGTCTAGGTAGCCAAGGCCTATGGAAATGAATAGCAAGAAGAGCCAAAATTAGGTCAGGTGAGTAGTGTTACTGTCAAGCTCCTCTACCACCTGATTCTGAAAGCTTTATCCGACTACACAACACGATAGCAGTTCAAAGTTAGCCTAAGGAAATGCAGGACCTCATCTACCTCCCTCCCAAAGCTGGATCACATCCCCAAAATATAAAAATGATCCTTGAATAGGCATCCCAACTTTCTTTGTGTGAATGATCATGCCTGAAATGCTGCTAACATAGTGGGAGGCACTCTCACAAAATGAAAGTAGTATGGAAGAGTATGGAAGCATAGCCCAAAATCGTGGATTTTCACATTATATAAATATGAAATTTGTATAGGGTTCTGTTCCACTTAGCATTAAGGATGAAGGCAGAGATGATTGCTTTATACAGTGTGATCCCAACAACCTTTCATTATGACACACTCACTAGTGCTTGTATTATGTCATTTCTTTCCTAACTTGCTAGCAGGGAAGCAGTGTGCTTCTTCATGAACTGAATCATGCATCTGGAACACCGATAGATTTTGTTTCTTCTGGGAACTGCAGAAACAATACAAATTTAAGACTTTTTTTTGTAAAAAAAAAGTGTTCACGTTGAAGCAGAAACCTTGAAGAAAGAATTAAGGCACTGGACTATATAAAAAAAGAAAAGCCATTGTGTGTACCTCTCTTTCTATGAGCCATTTTTAGTTTTTTTAATAATTTCCTAGACTGGGTGTCTCTTCCAAGATGCCTGTATTAACAATTCTGCTGTCCATCTTACATCTTATGGGCAGTTAACAAACATGAAAAACACAGGTAGCCCCATTGTGCTCTTCGGGGATAAAAAACTAAGAAAGGAAAATCAGAAAAGCCTGTGGAAAATATTATATTAAAAGTGAACAAAATAAGACAAGATAAGCAGATTGCAAGTTCTCTGCAGTAGTGAGAAGATCATTCCACAGAGCTTCAGCTTGTGTTGCTACAGAAACTGATCCTATGGAATGATCTGTGCCTTGCTAAAGGTTACTATCGTGATGGACAAGGCTCCTAAAATAGTATGCCCATTTCCCCCTAAAACAAACACCGATCTATGACTGTAAATCACTTATTAAACATCATGACATATTTTGTCAAATACTTTGCTTCATTAATATGATAGCCAGTTGTAGTCTTGCGGGCAAGATTCGGGCACTATTTAAGCAAATTAATATAACAGATGCTGTAGTTTCAGAGGGAGAGGATAGTATGTGTAGAGGCAAAAAACAGTATTCAATTCAGAACCACACATTTCTGTCTTACATTTAAGAAACATACCACTCCTCTCATTACATTGTTACCTCTCTCATATCTGCACAAATGAGCAGCACTGCTACATTTATGCCAATAAGGCCAAAATATTTATCCGAGGCCCCATGACCTTCACCGGTGTCCAACGAAGTAACGATTTCACATGAAATCACTGTGAATCACAATTTATCTGTGATTTCACAGGAGTGTGGCACTGCAATCAGGTTTACAACAGAAACTCAATCATTAAAGTAGCGATTGATATCAGAAAGGTGAGAGGTTACAAGGGCAGATAAAGAATACGAAGTAGGCCTGTCAACAGAAAAAATATTGAGAATATTTGGCCTGTACATACAAATATACATAAAGTCAGGCTCTTATCTCAAAACAGATGTCCAAACAAGCTAGAACTCCATGAAAAACAGCAGCCTGTATAGTACCATTTCCTGCAATCCATTCCCACAAGCTCAGAAGGCTGCCAGAGAAGATGGGTGCTGCAGCATGTCCTTAGGAACTGTAGAGCTGAAGAAAACAAAAACACGAAAACGAGAAAACAAAAACAAAAACAAAAAATATTCTCGGGGTGATAACATTTTCACTACAATATATCATCAATGTGCTCACAGGACAAATTCCCACACACATGAAGTTTTAGCTCCAGTGAATTGCAATGTCTAAACTTGATGTAGCAAAAGCATACACTGTAGTAACAAAGCAAAAAGCCATTCTTATTTTAGAGGTACCCATAGGGAGAAGGGAAGCTTTTTAAAATTTACTAATTTTATTTATATATATTTATATTTACATGAGCTGCAAAGCAGTCTTTCAAATGGAAAAGGAAATATCTAGAAAAAGGTTAAATTGCTCCTCTGCTTAGCTCTCTGGTCCAAATGGCTGCTAGGTCTGCAGGGGTCTCATGCAAGGGCTTGCTCAGGATTCCTTCTGAGTCTCTTCCTGAACAGCACCTCTCCCCCACAGGTGTATTATCTGGGTGCATCCAAAAGTCTTACCATTCTGCCACTGCTCCAGGTTATTATCTCAGCTATTCAACATCATTCATGCTTTTTCAGTATTTTCTCTCCATAATGCCTTACAATAAGAAAAAAGAGGGGCAAAGTGAGCAGCTGCATAATTAAAACATTTTGTTTTTCTAAGCTTAAAATGTTGTTAAAGAAAATAAAGTGTAAGTAGAAAATATTTTTGATGAGAACCTTCTTCGTGGATTTTGCAAATTGTGAAGTTCCCAGGATTAGACAGTACATCACTGCCTTACAGTGCCAATTCCCACATGCCCACAGAAACTGGTTTCAACACATCCTTACTCCTTGTTAACAAACAAGGAACCCCATGACTAGAATGGATTCAAAATTTTGTTGTATGGATCTGCCAAAAGGAAAGTGATTTGAAGGGGGTTCTTTTTCTCACTAGCATAACAGAATAGGGTAACTCTAATTATTTGCTATATTAAGGATTTGCTGTATATATTGTGCCTTTCATCATTAATGAAATTGTACAAACAGATTCCAATCCAGAATTCTAAACTGCTGGATGTGAACTGTATTCATTTATACGGCATCATTCATCCTAATATTTTAGATTGGATCAGGAAAACGTTTTGGAAGAGACTCACTTATTTCAACTTACTGTGCCTCGGTTCACACTGTAGAGTGGTTTTGAAGCATGTAAGTTGGATTCTTTCATGCAATTAAACTGGAAAATGCGCTTCAGGATTATATCCAGCAACACAGCCACTCATGAGCATTTTTCACCAGGTCAAATTAGAGGTTGCCTGACACAAAACACAGTAGATGCAGCCCTGCTGCACCAACACAGTCACTAAAATAGACACAGCTGAAGGCAGATACAAGCCTGCTAGGATGTTGGCTATATGAGTGAAAGAAAACATATGATTCCTGTTAACAGGGTAATGAACAGACTTTAATTTTGCAGGACATAAATGTTGTTAGGCATGAAATACTTACCAATAAGATAGGAAGCTGTTATCTTCTAATAAGCACTGAGAGTCTTTACAAAGATGTAAGTAGCAAGTGGTTTTTTAGGCAGTAAGCCTGTCTGAGTTCCTTACAAGCCTTCATCCCTGGCTGTCTGCCCTTCCCAGCCTCCCACATCCAAGTCCTCAGCCTCGCACCTACCCAACAGCCTGAGATGATACAAAGCAAAGCGACCAGGGTGGCAAATTACCGCCCTGCAGAGAGGAGCCAGCGGAGCAGCACTGCAATGGCAAAAGGTGCAGAAACCGACTTCCCCGCGGGGGAAAACACAGCGGAGAGCCACCCTCAGCCGCACTGAACTGACACAGTGTGCTTCAGAACGCTTGCACGGTTAATCCTTAATACAGCTACAGTTTAAGTGATACTACAGAATCAAAATGCTGCTCATGCAAGCACTAGGAGTTATACTAGGCTTGACATAAAGTGTGTGACTAACATATTGCTTAGGATGCTGTTCATGGTAAAAAGAATGTATGGAGAGGGCTTTGTATACAAGTAAGAAGGAGCTCTTTTCCATTGAAAATATCTTTGATACCTGTTATTTATTGTGTTTTCGCCAGGACAAAGAGATTGTAACAACAGATTCCTAGGGCTTGCTTAGTGAAAACCTTATTGATCTTAGCAAAACAAGAAGTCCATAGGTCTTTCATTAAATGATATATCATTCCTTATAATAATATTTATATTTTCCACATGACTGTTTAAAAGGACAGACAGAAAACAAGCCGATCTTCACCTTCATCTTCAAACAGCTAAGGAATCATCTATAACAGGGGAGATATTGTGAGGGTCCACTGAGACTTCACAGGAGATATGTTATATACCCGTTTCAAGGACTAATTAAGATTTTGACTGAACTGCCTGCATGCCAAAGGATTCATTAAGCAATCCAAAGCTGAGGAGAAGCAAGACAGACCACACAACATATCTTCCAAGCATCTTCCACTGTTGTCCTCAGCTATACTGTTTTCGCAGATAGGATGTTTCAGGAATTCCACCGCTTTGCTAGTACCTTTTTGCTCTTAACTTCATGCAGTCATTATGAGAATGATAGAACGATCCTCATGACCTCACCTACAGTAACATCAGGTGCAAAATGTCAGTCATGTTTACTTCTCTGGTGAAATTTTTCATCATTGTTTAGACACCATCTTCAGCCTCCAGTACTATAACCAGGGTTGGCATTAACAGCTGGAGAACAGTGAAGGCTTATCCTGAACTAAGCCAAGGCAATTCAATCCATCAAGAGCTTGCAACAGACCCAGGAACAAATTTTGTTACAATAGCCTCCCACTGAAATGAACTGGTTACTACATAACAAAACACTGGAGGAATCTGGCAATCTTAGAACAGGAAAGGTAACACAGAATTATTAGATCATTAATTAGAATATAGGAGAAATAGGAAAGCCTACCTAAAGCTCGGGTACATGATGAAGGGTATTTTTTTTGTGCTTAGTCTTACTACTCCCTAATCCTATTAAAAGATTTGGTAAGTCAATAAATCTATTAAATTTCTAAATAAGGAAACCATTATTTTGAAAATGTATATTTCTGCCTTTCCTGCTATCTGTGATATCCCAGATAGCAGGAAAGGCATCTCCATCTTCCTACACAAGATGGAGATGATATGAGGGTCTNAGAACAGGAAAGGTAACACAGAATTATTAGATCATTAATTAGAATATAGGAGAAATAGGAAAGCCTACCTAAAGCTCGGGTACATGATGAAGGGTATTTTTTTGTGCTTAGTCTTACTACTCCCTAATCCTATTAAAAGATTTGGTAAGTCAATAAATCTATTAAATTTCTAAATAAGGAAACCATTATTTTGAAAATGTATATTTCTGCCTTTCCTGCCTATCCTGCTATCCTACACAAGATGGAGATGATCTGAGGGTCTTATGCTGGGACATACATAATTGCATATTTCTATTCAAATCGCATATGAAATTAGAAGTCATCTTTTTGATTTACATTCCTCTGTCAGAAAATAGATGCCTCATCTGGCTAATGTCTGTTGGATTTGCGAGTCAGAAAAAAATTGCAAAGAAATGAAATCTGCCAGTGACAGGTTGAGGCATGAACTTACTGGCCAATCGGGGTACACACTCTCAGAGGAATTCAGCTGGAAAAAAAGTCTTCAAAATCACTGGAAAATATTTTGCTATTAGCCTCCCACACCTTCAGCTTCTCCTAAGTCTGCTCTTTGCAGTACCTGTCTCTGCCTGTCACCTTTAGCTCTGCTATTCCAGCAACACCTTTTCCCTAACACGAAGAAGTTTGGGGGTCTTTCTCCTTTATCAGTCAGTACTGTTCTTAATCATTCTTGGCTTTCTAGATTTTTCAAGGATGATATGATGTAAAATTCTTCCCAGGCGGGAAACACGGTATTAAAAGTCTTATTTTAGAGCCTATACCAGAAAATGTCCGTAATTCTGAACTTTGCTCTCATTTTATCTTTGCAAACAATCATATTATCAAGGAGATTTACTATTAAAACATCCCATGGCCAATTCAGTACCATGCAAGTGTATTAAAAAAGGCTACACAAAATATAAATCAAACAAGATTACGGTTCTTGTAAGATTAATAGTATTTTTAATAATGACATTTGTAATTTTGCCTGTCTTTAATTTTCAGGCAGAAAGCAAGGCTACTTTTTAATCATTCATGACACCTTTAGCATTCCTGAAGACAGACAAATTCTGTTCTCAGACAAGTCTGTGTAAATAAATCTATTACAGTAGTGATTTAACTACTGATATTTTGAATTTATGCTGATTTAGGAGTATTCCTAGCAAGTGATAAAACACTTCTAGTTCCTTTCTAGGTTTTCAAGGAAGTTCCCCAGATTCTCTCAGCCAAAGGAGCTCTGTGTCTTCATGGTGGGCAAGGCACTTTTGGCAGAAGTCTTGGATCTGACAGTGATAGTGACTGCTAAGTTCACGATATATGCACGTTGCAGAAAAGCATAAATATGTGCAAGATAGCCCATTGGATGGTATGCTGATTGCTTACGTATCGTTCTTTGGACCTGTTCTCCTAGTACTTTGTTGAAACGGGTCTGGAAAGTCACCACGTCTGTCCCAAATTCTCTGTCTCCTCTTGCCTTGTAAAACCAGAGACTTTGCGATCCGTCTTGTCCTGCACTTTGTTGCTTCACGGGCCACAGAGATGAGGCACGGAGGAAGCCAGATCTCGGCTGTGGTCTCCAATTGCCTGTAACATGCAGCAATGTGTAACAGCACTAACCATCACACCGTGTGTTCAATCAGTGATGAATTTGCTAGCTTGCTGCACATAAATTGTGCAAAGGGTTAATTATTACTTGAAATTAGCCATCACTCAAGGTTGATTAGTGTATAACTCAACCACTGCAGCACTAGTAGCAAGCCTACATCTTCAAACTCCTCGGCTCCTTATAGCTCCAGACATTTTAATAGTATGCAATAAAAAACACTGATTCACTGGCTCATTACACTGATTTAATAAACTGCTTATGCTCACACCATTTTTGAAGCATATACGACAATGCCATTCATGATTAGTACTATGTAAAAAAAAAAATAAGGGAAAAAGAAGTGTGTCTGTCTTACACGGTACGCATGTTGAAAAACACATTTGAAAAATTAAGCTCAGGTAGGAGCCTTCATTGTCAGCAGAGGGCACCACAGGCCTCGTTAGTAATTTAAACTCGTCTTTAAAAATGACATGGATTTTCCATGTTATTGAGGAAAAAAAGAGTACACCAATTAGATGCATTTATCTTTTACGTGAGCATTTTGGATGTCCTGTGTAAAATGAACATGAGGAGGAACGCATATCCACAGCAATAAAAAATAATCAATAATGAGCATTTTGGCTGTAACTAGAATACAGCTGCCCCTAGGTGTTTGCTGCTGAACCAGGTATGTCCAGAACACGTCATTATATCCAAAATGTGTTACCGTGTAAAGTATGTTTTATAATATTTAACGCTGTGTATGTGGGGAGTTCCATCTGCCGTCCAACCCACTACTCGGTTATGCTGACAGCAGTGCATCAGCATGTGGTAAACGGGCAGGTTTTCCCTCCAGCTACCCTCCTCTGGTGGCTTCGAACAGCACACTTACTCGGAGTACCCTACTTCACGTGTCCTACCTGCCCCGCCTGCGTTTGCTTGAGAGGGCACACGCTCACACCGAAGTTAAATCTTAAAACTAACTATATTTTTCCGCAAGGGCAGAGCACTTCCACGCGCCCGCCGCGGCCCTCCCCGCCGGCAAGATGGCGGCGGCTGCGGCGCGGGGCAGGGAGAGGTGGGGGAGGAGGGGGAGGCGCCATGTCGAGCAGTGGCCCGGCCCGGCCCGGCGCGGCGCGGCGCGGAGGTAACGGTGCCGCTCGGCAGCAGGGCTGGGCAGGGGGGTGAAGCTGTGTGTGTGCCCGGGCAGCGGGAGCGAGGCGCAGCGGCTTCTCTTCGCTCCTCTCCCCGTGTAGGGGCGCTGGGAGCGCGGCCCGCGGCGGCGCCGGGTCCCCGTCGCGCCCCGACATGGCGCCTCGGCCCTCTCACCCACCGTGTCGGCGCCCCGCAATGGCCGTTGCCCCCCGCCCCCATCCCGCCGCGCAGGCAGGAGCCGTCCCCGCTGCCTGCCCCGGCGGAGGGTTGACGCGGGATCCCGGCATGGTCGGAGCCAAGGGCACCCGCTGAAGGGTGCTGCGGCGGGGTGGGCCAGTCGCGCCCGCCGCTCCTCGGTGTGCTGGAAGACCAAGGAGAGGGCAAAACGCTCTCCCTGGCCCTCACTTAGGCTGGATGAGTCGCTGGAGGGAGTTTTATTGATGAATGTATAAAAAAACCCCATGGATTTAGCAGGCTCCCCAGACTATGCGTAGCATATTAGAACACAGTTAAAACCTGTGCTGGTCCGTATATTTTTATGGGAGCGATTGCTGGCTAATTTGCGGTTGGATATCTGCCTGGCNCAGTGCTCTCCCCCTCTCCTCGGTGTGCTGGAAGACCAAGGAGAGGGCAAAACGCTCTCCCTGGCCCTCACTTAGGCTGGATGAGTCGCTGGAGGGAGTTTTATTGATGAATGTATAAAAAAACCCCATGGATTTAGCAGGCTCCCCAGACTATGCGTAGCATATTAGAACACAGTTCTGTGCTGGTCCATATGTTTTTATGGGAGAGATTGCTGGCTAATTTGCGGTTGGATAGCTGCCTGGCGTGCCCCGCTGGTGCCCAGCACCCCGCTGCAGCGGCGCTGGAGCCCCCGGCCTCTGCGCGGGCCGGCACCGCCACTTGAGCTTTGCATCTAGCACATCCCTATACCCCAGCGACCGAGTGGCCACAGCGCGCGTATGTATGTACGTGTGTGTTTGCGCTTACCGAAAAAGAAAATGGGCAGGCAACTCTACACTGGTCTTGATCCCTGAAGCCTTATAACTTCGTTAAACAGGCTATTGACTTTTTTTTTCCTAATTAAAAAATGCAGATTCTAAGGAAAATGCTTCCAAATCAGGATAAAAATCGGCTTTTTTTGTGTGTGTGTGTGAGTGTGTGTGCATCTTCACATAAATTAAATCTCCTGCCTCAAATCTCACTATTCTTATATTATTATTCATATACTCCTTTTCTCATGTTTTTAAACATTTTCTTATGTGCTATTTTAACATAATTTTCTTGGTTCACTGTGATTCGACTCTGCTGTGTTCAGAAGATTCATTCTGCCTGCGGAGTTCTGTAAGCGAAGGAGAGGTTCCTGCAGAGGCTCTGCAGTAGCTCTGAGATCATGTACGCTGCTCCTTCCGCATCTGTGACTCAGAGGTGACTCTTCTCATCAGTGAGGTGTCCTGTGGTCGTGGACACCTGGCAGGGGTACTCTTGTATTACCTCAGCTATTATTGAATTAACTCAGTTTTATTCATGTGGCTTTACTGGAAGTTGAAACTCCCTAAAGCTCAAAAGCCTTTGCGAGGGGAGCAGTCCTGGTGAGAAACAGGAAGAGATCTGTTTTTAGCCACGATTAAATAAAAGCCTGGGAAAATGATTTATTGGTAACATCTTTAATATGTGCTCTCCCACTGTAGATGAGATGAAGGAATGTTTTTTTGGCTCTGGAGACCGGCTGTGAGAATTTTCTGATTTCCTCTTAGTCTGCGACTTTGAAATAACATCTGATCATTTTCCTTGTTTATATGGAATGTAAGTTGCCCACAGCAAGAAATACGGTGCCTTCCAGGGCTGTTCCACGCAACAGCTCTGCTATAGCACTGACTACATTTGTAGTAGAGTATTTGTTGCACCTTTAGGAGAACTCAGACTCTTGCTTATGATCTGGGCCTCTTCTGATTGCATAGAACTTCTTGGGGGGACAAATCATCTGTGTTTCAGGTTAGGGAGAGGGAGAAGAGGATTGGAGCTCAGCCAGCTTTACACTTCCAAGACAGTTCATACACACTTGCTCGGATGCTTTGTCTTGGGATGTTTGGGAGTTAGCTGTGCTAAGGCACAGTAAGCTGTGTCTTTAAACTATTTCAGGCATATAGCTGAGACAAGACATTCACCCTAAATTAGTTTGCAGAAGACACTTTTAAAATTCTTTTTAGTCATTTTATTGATTTTAATCTTTTAAATATATATTATTACAGTATGAGAGTCCTATCAAATCTGAAGCAACCTGATATTTTTATCTTCAGGAGCAAACTGGCTTACAAAATTTTGATTGTTCACTGTTGCTTATTCTTGTATAAGTGACTCATTATACCATGCAGACAGTGTGAGAAGTCGAAGATTAGGCAAGGAGATACCTCATCAGCACAGTGTTAAAGGATCTAATTATAAATGTGGGTCAATCTTTACCGTGTATCCTTCAACTAGACATTTTGAACTGAAGTGAATGTTGTCATGCACTGCTAAAGTTAAGCAGGATGGAAATGCCATGTGTAGTTGCAGGAGAGGTAGGGACTGCTAGTTTTGTTTTGCACAAAACTGTCAT
Organism: Crypturellus undulatus; assembly: GCA_013389825.1. NCBI lineage: Eukaryota > Metazoa > Chordata > Aves > Tinamiformes > Tinamidae > Crypturellus > Crypturellus undulatus. The sequence continues at coordinate 570,916 of VWPW01004609.1, read as the reverse complement.
TTCTACTTGTTACTGTAGATAAATAATAATAAAAATTTATGACATGTTTCATAACCTCAAGAAAAGAACATGTATGCTCGCCTTCTATTTCTTACCTATTCGACTAGCAAGACAGCAAATTACCAAAGAGGTATTCCGTATGTGATTCAGTTAGTTAGTTTTACCCATGCTTGTTCAGTAGTTGCCGTGTGTGTGAAAATCAGGTAGTGTTTTCAGGTAGTGTTTTTTTGAGTGGAAGAGCAAGGTGCAGACCAGCGGTGAGGTGTGGTGCACAATCTCTCTCCTGTCTGTGTACCAGCACCTTTGGACATACAGGGACCTCACCCAATTTCAGGCAAACAGGTACCTGAAATTTGTATGAAGTCTCCATAGCCAATCTTAAAGCTCCTAGAGAGGGAAATAGTTTTCTCTCTTCTTTAACAGCCTGGAGTGCTTTAATATGCACTTCTATGCAAGATGTCATAGCTTTGCTATATTGCAGCTCCCTCAAGTGGTAACGTACCTTTTAATACTTCAGATGTGTATCTGTGAAAATCTTCGCTTCAGAAAGCTTGGAGAATTTCCCCTGCTTCCTCTTCATTCCAGCTTTGTTCCCAAAGCTTTTCCTGAGAAAAACTTCTTCTGCCTTAAATGTGAGATGCTTACTGAGTGATTGAATTACTAAAATTATTTCTGAAACACTGCTCCTAATTCAGTGACCATCTTCTGTTTTTTCAATTGCTCCGTGTACTTTAATGTTGCATAAATTGAAAAAAAAAGTCCATGCGTAGTTCATACCTACAAAGACACTATTCTTTTTTTCAAGAATATAATTATTTAGTGTGTATGTGAGAAAAGATACTAAAGAACAATGTATATACTGCATTTAATCCATTCCAGAACAGGAATACTTGCTAGAGGGTTAAAGTAACAGTTTGCCTGTTAGGGGAAAAAAAATGTATCTAATTGTAGGGTAATGGAGTGTAACTGTGTGTAACTGTGTAAGTGTCAGAACCTGTAGCTGAGGGCTGTCCCTGCAGGTGCCAGTGGATGGGCTGCAGCACCACTGAGTGCTGTATTAGTCAGCTCAGCTCTAAGTGATGCTCTTGCCTGTAAGGGCTGAAGGAATTATTTTAGCCACAGGATTTTCTTACTTGATGCTCTGTTTTCTGTGTGCAGGTCCTCACTTTGCAGGATTAGAGAGGAAGCCCGTGTAGCACAGTTGACAGAGGATCGACATACCTCACCCTTGCCATAGGGTAGAATGAAATGCGTGGAGAGATTGCCCCTCAGGCCTTTGGTGAGTAATAATTTCTTTGCATGTCTAAGGCCCTTCGTGCAGTTTTGCAGCACCACAGCTATCTGTGACAGGTTGTGCTGAGCCATGGCTTCCATCTCTAGCTCTTCCTCACTATAAATCTATGTAGGTACTTAAGGCTAAATATATAAGCTGTATCCTGTATAACCTACAAAATGTATAATAAATACCAAGAATTCATGAGCTCGTTTGGATAAGTAAATTATTTTCTAGTATATTAAGCATAACACTGGATGTGTTTGTGTGTGTGTGTATATATATAGAGAGAGAGAGGGAGAGAGAGAGAGAGAGAGATACAAGAATTGAAGAAAAATACATATTTCAAGTGGAGTGTAATAGAAGGAGCAGAGCTGATCCTAAGGCCCAAGGCAAAAAATTTTGGTTAAGCATATGACAGTTGCACTACCTCTGCCCTGAATGGCATGAAAAGCAGTAAATGCCAGCAGATGCTGATCTTCTAACATAAACCAGTGTTTGGGGGACAGGGAATTTATTTACAGTTAATTATGGCTACCCTTCAGAAGAAGACATCTCTTTCCATTCTCAGACTCTCTGTGTTCATTCAGTGGAAGTGAGGATACAATCATACATACGTTTTGGTACGATAATGCATAGGGTTCAGCTAACATATTTGACAGATGCATCCTGCTTTTTCTTTTGTTTCTGTAACTGTATCTGAGCAGTAGCTCTATTTCTGTAATATCCATTACTGAGGTCTCACAGGATTTCAAAAATGTCAAACAGGAATGAGCTGTTTAAAGACAGGTTAAGTCAGTGCAGACAGCATCACTGTTGAGGTTGGATTGGTCTGTGGTTCCTGATTGCAGACTCAGAATCACATATAGGTCTCCTCTCGCTCTCTGTATGTGTCTTTCCTCTTTCTGTCTCTTCTTTCTTCTTCAGACCGCTAAGACCCTCTCTAAGTTTAAGTTTATTTCTGGCACAGGGAGAATGAGTTGGGCTTGTAGTCACTGAAGGCAACAGAGTGTACAAGTTAGGCAGACCTATCTCCTGTATCTCTCATATCCCTCATACCTTCCTACCTGTGTTCGGAAGATTTCATCATGGAAACAGTGATGGTGTAAGACATGGGCTTACAAGTTCATTTAAATGTACGGTGTGTAGCAGTCCTTGTGTCAGTCTGTAGTGGCTGATGATTGCTTCTGGAGTAGAGTCAGGGTTTATGCAACTTCAGAAAAACACTATTTTTGTGTATAAATTGAAAAGATTAAATCCCATGAAAAGAAGAACACACATTCACAGCACACCATCAATTCTGTATTCAGTTCCTCTTGGCAAAGAGGAGAATAATTCTTTTTTGTGTATAAATTTGTGCATTGTCCCACGCGGAAGATTTTTTTCTTTAATGTCACAAAGCTTTAAAAAAGGAAACAAAAGAAGTGTTATTAAGGCATGAGAACCTGCATACTAAAATTCCCCTTTTCATTTAACACTAGTCAGAATACATAGGGAGATGCCTTAAGAATATTACTACGGAGGTACTTCATAAGTATGAGGTATGTGAGGTACTTCATAAGTATGCAAGGAAGTGTGTTGAGTCTGTAAGGATTTCCAGAAGTAGCATGTAGCTGTTGGTAGGTGCCCCTGTGCTGCCCCGCTTAGCAAACTGTATTATCGAGGCAGAGTGAGCAATGGAAAGGGTGGCGTCAGAGACCTTGGTTAAAAGGTTACTAGCCTGATTCATCTCGGGGTTAGCAGCTGAAAAGAGAAACTATTGGAAGAGGAATAACACACGATCTCTTGCATAACAAGGGAAAGGTTGAGGTGTTCTTGAGAACCACAGGGCATGTAAGGACCAAAACGTGCTTTTGTCTTGGGATCAGTGGATTGCTTACTTAAACCTGCTACAAAGTAGCCCCCAACCTCAGCATTGGAGTTTCCAGGAAAATGTATTCAGTTACTTGTTGTTTATTAACTAAAGAAATACATTCTATCAAGATATGGTGCTATATAGAAACTACTTTAAAGGCCTGAGAACTCTGGCATCTTCAACAGATGCGTGATAAATTCCCCTTAAATAGATCAGTATTTTTTAAGAGATGTCATTCCCACATTAGCTATTACATTTTTATTAAAATAACAAAGGCTTGAGAAAAAGTCTGAAATGAAAAACCAATCCATATAACATCATCTGCTGTAAGTGAGTGTTCAAATTTTCTAATGCTTTAAAACATTTTGTATTTTATGGGTAGTTGTTGTCCATAGATAATTTCTGCATATGTCAACAGTTGTTTAATATTTACTGACAAAAAAAAATGAACTTCTGGTTAATTGGGAAAGAATGTGATTCTGTGTCATTCAGAGTAGTGACCACAAGAGACGAATTTGCTTAAAGAAAAAAAAGCTTTGTTATATGTTACCCCCTACTCTAAATTAGGCTTGTAAAATTTACATCTTTGATTTTGAACTAAGGGTTATGTTATGAGAAATCAAATGGAAACTTGTGTTGTTTTTAGTAAACAATACACAAAGCATAGATAGCCAAACATCTCAGTATTTATAGGATTTTTGGAAAGAAAAATCCTGCTAGGTTAAGGGTGGATTGATTTGGGAAAAAAACACATCACTTTATAATACGGATTTTCTGAACCCACCTTTCTTTTTCTGATATTCTGTATCACTGAGACTTTAACTGAGTTAATTTTTAATCAGTTGCTTGAAAACTGTGAAGAATGGGAGAAGATATTTAAATAAGAGTTCACAAAAGTTAAGGTATAGGTCAGTCATTCTGAAAAAGATTGCATATGCATTCCAGAAAGATAGCAGCAATTGGATTTGGGTCTTGCAGTAAATTTCCATGTCACTCAACTTTCAGATTAAGTTAATGTAATATACACTTAAAAACCTGCCCTTGAAGATTATCAGGAAGCTAGTACAGTGTATTCAACAGCCTGAGGACATTGTTATGTTATTAAAAAAGTGTTAGAGCAGTAGATCCCAGGAGTTTTCTATTAGACTGTGTAAATCTGTGTGATAGAAACAGACCGATACACCAAAAACAGCACCTATTATTCAGTTTGTTGACACCATTATTGTAAAAACCTGCAGGTCATATTTTAGGTTATCTGTGACAAGTTATTTCCCTTTTTTTTTGCAAAGGGTGTAATTTGCCAGCAATATGTAGGTTTCTAAATTTTAAACATCAAGTGTTTATCTGAATCTTTTGGTGAGAAATGTTGAATTTCAGAACTCGGTCCAATGGATCTGGAGTCTACTAATGTACAAACCATTGTGTAAAATCTATCTCTAGTCTCAGAAGTTTGGCTCAGAAGAGTGGTTGTGTGGTTCCCTGTGTTTTTGGAGTACTTGTGAATTTATTTGTGTATTTCTAAGTTGGTGAATGTGCATTTGGAAAAAAAAATAGAGCAAGCAATGTCTTTGTTACTGTATTTTTTTCGCAAGAAACTAAACTATTCCTTAAAAACTAGTGTCACGCCCTACTTTTTAAATTGTTAACACTGCGCCAGCAGATCTGCCTAGGCTGTTCTTTGTCCAGGCAGTATTTTCTTTTCACAGGTTAAACTCACTTGCCCACTTAGACATTCCCAGGATTTAATCTGTTCTGTGTTACTTTTACCATGCCCACTATACATAGTTTCATGAAAAACAATGTCAAAAATGGTATATATACAAATGAAATAGTGTAAAACAGCAAACAACAAAAAGAAAACCTTGTAAAAATGTTTAAAAAATTAATAGATGACATGACTATAGTAAATATAATAAAACCCTTTTTGGCTTTCAGGTTTAAAAATGTCTGACCAGAAAAATATTGTGCACAGTGCCCATTGCATTGAAAAGTTACTGTCTGAGAATAATTTCCAGGATATTGAAAATCATCTAAAAATGCTAGAAGGTATGGATATGACTATGGAATATCTTCAGGGGACAGAAGTTGCCAAGGCTGTATACCGAGTACTGAAGAGCTGCCCTTCAGCAGTGCTGAAAAAGAAAGCAAAGTGTTTATTATCTAGGTGGAAAGCACTTTACAAGAAAAAATGTGTTCTCTCAGGGCAAGTTAAGAAGACAGGTTCTGTGCATCTGGAAGAAGAGAGTGAGCATCTCAGTGTGATTCCGAAAGAACAGTCACTGTTGGATGGAGCAGGTCAGCAGGAGGTATTAGCTAGCACTAGTTCTAAAATTTTGGTCCCATCACAAGGTATTGTGAGAAGTGTGGTATATGATGGCCCAGAAAGCAACCAGGACCATCAGCTTTCTCCTTCTGAAGAGCAACATACAAGTAATGCACATTCTAAACCTCTTGATGACACAAGCTTGCAGCTGGATCGCACAAAAGCTCTGAGATGTCAGTGCACAGATCTTCTCTATAAAGCTTTGACTGATTCTGCTGAAAACCAAGAAGAAACCCATAAATGGTTAGAGCTGTCAAAAGAAATAGAAGAGCATATATTTGCTCTTCATGCTAAAAATGGCAAGAAGTATAAAAATTGCATCAGAAGCAAAATCTCTAACTTGAAGAACCCCAAGAATTGTCATTTAAAACATAATCTTGGTTCGGGGACTTTGAGTCCAAAGGCCTTTGCTGAGATGACAGTGATGGAAATGGCCAGTGATGAATTGAAGCAGCTCAGGGCTCTGTACACAGAATCTTCCGTTCAGGAACATCAGCTTCCACAAGCCATTAATGGCACACAGACACACAAAATAAAGTGTAGGCGCTGTGAAAAATTTGACTGCACTGTTACAATGATCGCCAGAGGAACTCTCTTTCTTCCAGGTTGGGTGCGAAACACAAATGCAGATGAGCAAATGATGACTTATGTTATTTGTAATGCCTGTGGAGAACAGTGGTATCATAGCAGATGGGTCTGTTTGTAATACTGCAACTTCTAACAAGATACTGAGAAACAAAAATGTGCATTTGGTAAAACACATGGATATGAGAAGGCACCTCTGTAGAAACCTTATACAGTTTATGTTATTATGTAGCTGTTACAATTAATAAATTGCAAAATGCCAATAAAAAAAAAAGCTAGGTTACTTCTGAAGGTTATTATATCAAATCTGCTGTGATTTATTGATTTTTTAAATAAATAAATAAATATGTGTGTCAGTGTGTTTAAAATCAAAGTGCCCTATGGTTAATGTGATATCTGAAAGAGGAATATCCACTAGCAAATGCATTACAAACGTTCCAAATAATGCACAATCTTTTTTTTTTTTCCTCCCCACCCACACTGGTTACTTGGAATTTTAGTTATCTGTAGCAAGAGTTTTCCCAGAGACTGACTTTATAGTAAACAAAATACATTTTTTTTACAATCTGATTCCTTAATTAAATCACTTTTTGCAATTAAGTGTAAGAGAGATGTTACCTCCCAAGCCAATTTATTTAAAAGCAGAAAAGCAATGAAAAATGAGATGTAGCGGTGGGAGAGGGCAGCTAGCAAATGAAAGCAAGAATACAATTCTATTTTAACTGTGTTTGTAGCTGTTTGGGAGAGGAGGGAAATAGGCTAGATAGAGTACATCTTTATTATTGTTATTCCAGAGTCAACAGTGACTGTATATACTAGAATTATTCATTTATCAAAAAAATTCTACCACCTTAATGTTCTTCTCACCCAGGTATCAGTCCTATTTTTTTCTTGGAAACTTAAAGCTGTCCAGAAATCAGCCAACCGAATACTTTGAATGGTACGTGTAATAGGGAGCTATTTTTTTCTCAGTTACTAGAAGCACCCAGGTTAGGGCATTGTATGCAGCTGTGTCTCTAAAACAGTGTGTTCATACTCCATGTCCTTTTTTAACCATGGTGCTTGCTATTATTATTACTTACAAGTAGTACTTACTACTATTCTACTGATACAAACAAACAAAAATCTCATTCTTTGAAGTTAACAGTGTGACTGCCTTCAGCAAAGTCATTTCCTGTGGCATTGCTCAGATTTTATCATGTGAAAATTAAATAGTTGAATTGATCTACTGTAAAGCAAGCATTGAAGCGTTTGGACAGACCCTTAGTATTCAAAGACATAATCAGTCAGTTTGTGCTGAAATTGATGCCTATAAGGAGTCCTTTTTCTTTATATTCAATTACTTGCAGGTAAAATTCTGCGTTAAGCTTTCAATAAAACTGTAAGAAAATAAACACTTTAAAGGTTCCCATAAAGCACAGAACTCAGTACTGTTTCTTTGGTACTTCCGTACAGTGCTATATAAGAACATAGTGTAGCAAGACACTTTAGCTATGAACAGTGGATACTTTAATTTCTGTCTGAGGACAACTGTAAAGCCATTCCAGTAGCACAGAGCTCAGCCAAGTTTTGTCCTAGAGAGGAGAAATGTTAAAAGTCACAGACAGACTTTTTTTTTTGGCCGTAATACTGACTATAGTCGTAACATAATTTTCTTTTAAACTGTACGTCACTAAATGTATAGCATTAAGCTATGCCCTGCGGCATGACCGAGGCTTTCTGCAGAGCTCTTTTTACCAAGCAGTTAAAGAGTAAACAGTGGCTGTGTTGAAATTTTCTGGATCATTGGGCCTGTTTGCCTCAGTGTTGATCCCAGTACCTGCTGCAGCAGCAAGCGCCTTTGCTTTCCTGTGCCTTCAGGTGTGCTTTCTCCCAAGATTGGGAATACCAATATTCCAGCAGTACCAACAATGTAACAAGACCAACAACCACAGTTGCTTTCTATGTGGTACAGAAACAATTGCTGGTAACTACAGAGTCAACTCAGTTATAACCATGCTCCCTTTGCAAGTGTCCTTCAAGCTTTCTTTCATCCATTTGGAACTGATAGCAGTTAGTGGCCTTACCACAAGTTCTCAATAATCTTGCAGTTCTCAGTTCAGATTTTTTAAAGTAGTTTCCTATGGTAGTAAGACACGAGCAGGCATTCCTGCATTGCCCTCCTTCCCAATAACATTTGAAGCTGAGAGCTGCCTGTAACTAACAGGTCTTGTGACAATGATAGATGTTAAAAGTTGAGGATGGTTCTGTAAATCCAGTGGAATGCAGTAATCATGACAACAAAAGGAATTTATGCTCTTACCAAAAAACGTTAGAGCTGCTAACCCCTAGTCCACACACAAATAGTTTCAGGCTTGTTGGTATTACCTTAAAACCAGGCACATAATATGCTGCTTCTTGCCCAGGGAGTAGTTTGGGATAGGGATCCCAAACTGGGATAGGGAAGAGATCTGGGAATAGTAGCAGAGATTAAATTAGCAATATGCACTGGACAGAGAGGGAAGGTCATTGCAAGTATGGCCAGGCCGCAGGTGTGTATGAAACCAGGCTTAGTCTGCTCCAGGGCTGCTGAAGAAACTTGTCCAGACTCAGTCTCCCCTTGTGCCTAGTTCATGTTCACAGATGTGCTGCTTGCAGCTTCATCTAATAGTTGGTAAAACTGTATATGAAACCATAAGTACCGTGTTACCTTCTCAGTCACCGTATCTTACGCTATTACCTTCACCTAACTCAGTTCATTGGGCATGTAGCCATTTTTCCATCTGTGTTTGTACCAAGTCTATTTCCAGGAAAGCAGATGTCACCTGTCGTGTCACTGTATCTGAATGCCCTGCAGGTGGTGCAAGGCCAAGCATGGGATACAATCATCCGTGTCCTACGCACTTGCGGCTGTTATTTTGAAAGGCACGGCCTCAGTTTCACTCTGCAAAGGGACCGCTCCTGGCTGCGGTTTGGCTGTCTTGTTCCTACCTAGGTGGTGTAACTCAGCAGGCCTGTAGTGTTTGACTGGGTCAGACTGTATGCCTTGGCTCAGAGTGGCTCTAACGTGTCACGCTGCAAATACACAGCGTACACGTCCGCATGCGCGCCCAGGAAACTGCAATACAGGAAGTGCCAGAGTCCAGGAGTGAAAGCACAGGGAAAGCTTTTGAAAAATAGATTATTCTTGTGTTAGGGAGGACTTCTTTTCCACATTTGTTCCTGATGGGAAACAAATTCTTTTCTAAGCAGAGACTTTTGCGTGTGTGTGATGTTTAGCCTGCCTGTGGTACACCACCACCAAGCAGCCCAGTGACATTGGAGGTACTCCAAGCAGGGTGAGGCTTAACTCTGTCTTCGTTTTCACTGGGGTTTTCCAGAAGCTATCAGTAAACTTGCACGCACCTGCTTCCCGGATCCTATGATTTAACAGGGAGTTTCATGTGTAGATTGTACTCAAAGCAGCCTACAGCTGCAAGTCATTTAATACATAGCCTAGGATGATGATAGCTAAATTCACAATTAAGCTTACCCAATTTTTAATGTAATTGTATGCTGAGAGATATTTTAGTAGTAAATAGGCCTTCCTTAACATTCATGACAAACTCCTCCAGGGTCCAAGAGTTTCTCTGCAGAACCCACTGCTGGTCTTCCATTCTGCTATGGGCCTGTTACATCTCCCTCACAACTGTTTTACTCTAGCACCTTATGGGGGACTCTGCTGCTGCTGTTGGTTGTTTATATCTCTTTCTTCCTTTTCTAGCCAAAAGGAAGGTTGTGCTGTTTGTTGTTTATTTAAAATGTATTCGTTTCAGTCCACTGTGTTACTTGTAACTGAGGGCAAGAACTGCATATCTTCAAACAAACACACAAAAAAATGAGACACTTTTTTTTTAGGAAAAAAATTTACCTGGTAACACTATTATGCTGTGACTGAGAAGAAAAATTTGTTGAATCACAGTCCTTCAGAATATCTTTTGAGTGTAATGGCCGAGTTCATTGAGTGCCTGAAGATAAGAAACAAGAGTGCTTTGATAATTTCTTGGATTGCTTGGGGAATTGCTTGCTGTATTCTGGTATTAGCAGAGCAATACAGGCAGATGACTTCATATCCCCTTATTTTGTACTGCTGTAACTCAGCCAGGAGGTGACAAAGTTATGTTTTATTGAGGCCATGTCCTCCCTTGCCAGGATGGGACAAGGTCTCCGTGCCAACTACGGATGGTAAAAAGCATTATTCACAAGCTCTGCTGATACAGAACCTTCTCTAACACACACACACACACACACGGGGAAAAAATGTCCTTTATTTGACATCGGGATGTTGCTCTGAGCCACTCGCTAGCCCATATCACAGCAAAACAATCACCTATTCATGCATACCTCTGGGTACATAAAATCCTTAAGGTCCAAAATGAGCTTTGCGATGCAGGCGCAGCTTGGCATGGAGAAATGGCCAGAAGCCCAGGGAGATGGGGCAGATTGGGGCCGTGTGTCCGGCAAAGAGGGGCACAGGAAGGAGTTCAAGTTTTTGTTTTTCTTTTCAAATCACATCATAATACCGTAATGATCATAACTTTCATCTTAGAATAATCATTTAACTATGGTGTTTTCTTCCCTCAGCGCTTCTGTGTACTATACTTGAGCACTGCCTCAATGCTGATCCCAGGAAAAAAAAAGTACTGTTAAACTTTTAAAGTTCAGCTTTGTTATTTAAGAATGGGTCTCTTGTCATCAGATCTGCCTCTAGCATGGACTGCCTTTTGATATTCTCCTCTCCTCAGCAGGAGATATTTCCTTTTGATCATATGGAAATCCTGTCTTACATTCCTTAGACCATGTTGTAAAATCTGATTCAAAAAGAGATGATTGTGCAAATGGTAAGTCTAGCCCAACTGCCTCTCCCTTACAGCACGCGGAGGCTCTTAGAGTGTGATGTGTTGTAAATGCTTTCCCCTAGAGTCTGTGGTCCCCCATGATATGGATGATGTGGAAACTTCTTTACACACACACACACACACATGTATATATATAGTTGTATTTACATTTTGCCCTAACTTTCCGAGGTGTTGTAGGAACACAGAACTAACACTCAATCACTACCCCTTTTAGGATTTTTAGAAATATTTCCTGTAATACTGTTGAAACTTCCAGGCAGGTTGGCTTTTTCTGAACAAACACAGAAAAAAAAAAATAAAGTGTCTGACTAAATACACCTTTTGAATTGCACCCTTCAAGATGTTATTTAGTTCCTTCCTTGAAACGTATATTTAAATCCCTGTGGCAGTAAAACAGACGTGCCCTGCAATCATGAAGATGCCTCGCTGGGCCTCTGGTGCACCGCTAATACTACTGCTGTTGAGAAACGACTCTCAGCTGCCCCTCGTGTGTAATGGCACAATATTAGAGCGCAATAATTTCCTTCTGGAAGGAGACACCCGCCGCCGCGTCCCGGCCAACGGCTCCCAACGGCTCCCAACGGCTGCCAACGGCTGCCCCAGCGGCCCCGCCCCCGGCGCCTCCAGCGCGGACACGCCCCCCGGGCGGGCGGGGCGGCCGGCGGGG
>VWPW01004609.1:400175-559286 GCA_013389825.1 Crypturellus undulatus | reverse complement strand
CCCCCGCCCGCGCCGCCATGTTGTTTCTTCCTTCGGCGGCGGCCGGTAGCGGCTTCGGGCAGCGGCGCGGGCCCGGCTCGGCACCGGCGGCAGCCTCCACCCCGCGGCAGGTACCGGCCGGCGCGGCGGGGCCGTCCTCCCTCACTTCCCCTTCATCTCCTTCTCTTTCTTCTCTCCGGTGGTCTCCTCCTCCTCTTCACTAGCAGGTGCGGGGGGCGGCGGGGGCGGCGGGGCTGGTGTCCCGGGATAGAGGCGCCGCGCTCGTGCCCCGCGGGTCGCAGGAGGCAAGAAGTGGCTTGGTGCCACTTTTCCCCTCCTCTCCCCGCACCGGTTGCTCCGGGGCTGACAGTTGCCCGGCGGGCGGCAGTTGCCCCGGGGGCTGACAGTTGCCCCGCGGGCGGCGGTAGCCCCTGGGCGGCCGTTGCGCGGGCGGCGGGCGCTCCGCGGAGCTGGTGCGCGGTGCCGGGACAAGGTGGCGTGATCGGGGATCCCGTGACCGGCGAGCGGTGCGTCGCCGGGGAGGTAGCTCCGGCTGGGCCGGTCCCGTGATCGCGTGAGCGCTGCCCTGCTCCGCCTGCGTCCCGAGCATCCATCCTGCGTGCCGGAAGTGTCCCCGGCGCTGTCTCGCCGCCATGCCCGCTGCATAGGCGCCTCCGTGTTCCCAGGGGCATCCTAGGGGCTCCTAGGTGCGCTCCTGGTCAGGTGGATAGCCAGGCAAGCTTCCATTTGGTGACAGCCGCAGAGCCTAAAGCAGAGGGTTAGCCCGGTTCGGTCTAGCCTGCTAACGCCGGGTTTCATGTTAAATGTCGATTTTCCCAAGTACGTGAATGAAAAACAGGCTGTTACCGAAGCAACAGCTTTTTAAATCAGTTTTCTTACAATATCTTAATGCCACCTCTGGTAAGATTGACTGCAACTAGGTATGCAGGGAGCACTGACTTCTGTTAACCCATGTGTGGTAGGCTAGGAGGGAACTCCTTGGGTAATATTTTATTATGCATTTGAAACAAAACACTAATTTGCTTGCAGATTGCTGGCGTGGAGTCTGTTCCCTCTCCTCCCTGCACAGTTCTACTAAATGAACACATGTTTTTTATTTGTCTTGACTCTTTAAGTTGTTGTACAGCACTGAAATTGTCACTTTTCTTATTGGTTTAAAGCCTTCTTTCTTTATGTATTTAAGCGGTATTGTGAGAAACAGATCTCTTAACTCCTTAAGACTGAAACTTTACTTAAGATTTTACAATGAGTAAGAACTTTCCAACAAAAAAAGCATGTCAAATGCTTTCAATATCTTTAAAAATATATATGTGTATATATACACACACACACACACACTGTTCATTCTTCCCCCTTTTTTTCTTTTCCCCTTTCTTAGTTCTGTGCAGCATAGACAAGCTGTTGGTGTAGTACTGAGTAACTCAGTAGCTTTCTTGGAGATGGAACTTGGTAAACCAGCTATATTGAAAGGAAAATGAGTTCACGATGCAACCGAACCAATACAGGCTTCTGTTAGTAAGAGCCCCCAGAGGAAAGAGGCAATAAGCAGAAATAACTGAGGAGACTGAGTGGGTGGAAGCAGTAACAGAGAAGCGGGTTGCAAGGAGAATGTCAATTAATGTGGACTCACAAATCCTTAGAAATGAAGGCTGTGGCACTTAATGATGTTTTGAAGTTGGTTGAAAACAATAGTTTCAGTTGGGAGATGCTCAGCTGGAAACTGCTGAAAGACCTAAACTAGTTAAGTAGCAACACAGTTTGCTCATTCTGCTTGGAGCAGAGAACCAGATAGAGAATGTGAAGGCCAGGTCTCTACAAAGTTACATTAGCAGAGATATAAATGCACGTATTTCTCCTGAGAAATTTTGCTGATTGAGTTTTGTGGTTAGGTGTGAGCTCTGCTAAGTGGAGCCATCTGGCCACAGGCACTGGGACAGTTTCATGATCCAGGGGCTATGCAGACTTAAGGAATTCCTGCTTTTGACTCCTATTTGCTGCATAGCCCTGAGTCATGGCAGGGCAGCGGTTAGAACTTGAGCACTGAACTACATAGGACTTAACATTTTTGTGTCTGTGATAACCTGCCATCACATTAATCAAAACCTATCTGGCACCCAAACTACTTTCACAGTTGTGCAGTACCAGAGCCACATGAAAAGAAAGGAAGACTTTTAAAAGTTATTAAAATCTGAATAGGTCAAGATAGATGGCTAAAGTACTCGCAGGTTTCCTGAGAAATACACCACTGATGAGCATGTCAGTCAGCTAGTAAAGGAGTAGCTCTTATGTAGGTCCTGTATGGGAGGAATGGGTGCCTCAGTTTTGAGGCTATGTGGTGTACTTTCAAGTGCATTATAAGCTTGTACAACATTTGAATTAATTTCTGCATGCTTCCTCTTTTAATTAAAAAAAATGTATTTTAAGATAAAACATATGTCTTAAGCACTAAATCAGTTGTGTTTCATGGGCCAGTTTCCTCTAAATATATCAATAATGAACAGCCTGAGTAGAGGAAGAAGGGGTGGATTTACTTCTGTCCTTTTATCTTTGTGGAAACTTGCAGATTTGCTATAGCTGGTAAGTATAAATGTACTGTAGTAATTGAGGGATAGGGACTGTAAAAACACGTAGAAACACTGAGTAGTTTTCAACATCTGAATAGTTCTGGGTTCTGCCCCTGCTGTTGCATCTGTGCTAGTTCTTGTATGTGGGTTTTTTTTTTTTTTTTTCCTCCTCTTCTCTCTTTACCAGATATTTTACAGAGAAGCAGATTGTGTCATTATCTGATGAGCTACTGCAACCAGCAACCTACAGGAAATAGGATTTTTCATAAGAGGTATCTTATGCATTGGTATCTTTTTTTTTCAAAATCATTAATGTCTGATACTTGTGGCTTACCAGTTGAAGATGACTTAGTAAAGAAAACAGCAAATAAGCTTCAAAGCTGATAACCATGTGTTTGATGTGTAAACCTGAGAATTGATAGGAGGTTATGAAACTGTCAGTGTTATGGAACAGCTAATTGTGGGTACTTGTCAGTTAAAAGGCAGTATGTTTTGAAATGCAGTGTTTCTTCTTAAGTGTTTGACAGGTGGTCAGGTGGTCCTTTTTATTTATTTATTTTAAATTTTATTTTTCAGCAGACTTGTAGACTGAAAATGTGAAACAACCCTGATTAGTTGGAACAGGTCAACTGGCCTTCCTTAACAACTCTAGTTTTAACAAGGTATCGGAGAACTGAGGGTTTATTGTTTTAAGAAAATTCTTTAAAGAATGGCGTCAAAGACCACGCACCAGGTATTTTGAAGGAAGCTCTTGAATTTAGTCTTGACTTCTCGTAGCAAGTGGTTTATATAAGCAACCATTTGGTGAAAATAGCAAATTAGTTTTGTGTATGTGGCTTTTTTCCTGCCTGTTTCCAAGCTAGAAAGGTAGAAAGTAAGTACAGCTGGAGAAGCAATAGTCTGAAAACTTGAAGTGTCAATTACATCTGTTTCCTTTCATCATTAATACTGAGGAAGATCAGTGGTCTGATTGCAACAAAGCCAGTTCTGGAATTCATTTAAAAATAGATAAACTGGATTGCTGCAAAAATTAAGCTATTTTTTTTTTTTCCCTCTGATGTACTGTAGTGCCTGGTATCACTCTGGTAAAAGTGGGACTCTAAACTGGTTCAGTTGGCTCTGTTGACATAATAGTTTTATGTGAGGTTGCACCTTGCTGACACCCTAACTACAGTGTGATTGCGCTCTAGGCTAAAAGTGCCTTTCTGCAGGTAAAGCTTGAGTTCAGCAGATAACTGTCCTTTTGCAGCCTTTCACGCTCTGTAAGCAGTGTCCTATTTTTTTTTTTTTCAATAATAATAAAAAGACATTCCTAGACTAGGTCTGCATGTTGCTGCTGTGAGTTTTCTACACAATCTGTTTCTGCCTCAGTACCTGAAATGTGAAAAGAGGTACTTGCTGTCAAAGCAAACAAGCAGCTTTCAAGTTGTAATTACGGAATCAGGAGAGTAAAGACAGAGAAACACTTGCCCTGTCCAGTCTGTCTGTAAGGCTTTGAGGGGCGAGGAATCAAAGATTTTTGTAATGAGAAACTGATTTTTCTGAAGTGACTTGGTGTGCTGTTTTCATTCTTACCATCAAACGTTCAGATTGCTAATAAAAATGTTTCAGGCTTGCCATTCACCATTTATAAGGGAAACTGTGTGAGACTATTAACTTCTTGACTGATGGTGTGTGATAATGACAGAAATAATACTTCAGTAGAAACTATACCTGTGTTTAATGGAATACTGAGTCAGTGGTTGAAGAGCCTGGATTCCTTAGAAGCTGGAGCTGGAAATTCAGAGATGATTATAAAAATAGACCTTAGTGGGACTGCTTTTTTTACTTTTCTGTACAGGATTTCTTGTTTGGGATTAAATACTTAGATAATAACTTAATGCAAGAAGAGATAATATTGTGTTCACAGACTCCTTTGTGCATTAGGTTTTAGATTTTTAAACTATTTTTGCATTAAGCTAATTTATCACACAAATAATAAACACTTATCTGTAATTTTGTAGTGTCTTGCAGTTCCTAGTATTGGTTAAAACAGTGAGATACAGATTGGAAACCAAGATGTTTTCAGATGCTCAAAGATGGTTTAAACTGAACAATTAAGGTAATAAATTTTCACAAATATGGTGTTCCTCCTTGAAACATCATATGGATGAACTTAGTGTGTAGCTGAATAACACTAATCTTCCAAGTGATGTAAATGTTTTTATTTTATTGATCTTTGTTGGAGTGTTAGGGGTTTGTAATTTAGGAAACTAATTGCAAAGATTATTTTTTAATAACTTTTTTCAAGATGTCGGAGGAGAGGGAAGTATAGCAGCACCCCACTATGCTGATACTAATGTCCTGATTCTGCAGATATTCTCAATCATGTCATCAGTCAGTGGGGCCAAAAATGAATAAATATATTTGAATTGGTTATACAGTCAAAAGAAGCTGTTTGTAGTTACATAAAGGCTTTGCTGCTTCAAAACATAAACACTTAAGTTTGCCTTTAAATACATTTCTGTGCAACTTCAGTTGAGGCTTCTAAGCATGTGCCTGAAGACTGAACATACCTCCTACAGATTTCAAACCAAAACCTTTCTGAAAATATGAAGTGCTGGTCGAGTCTGCCAATTTCTGCCTGTGGAAGCTGAATGTACTGGGAAGTGATGTTGCTGGCAACATTGTATTGAGATACTTGCTTATCAGTACTGTGGAGGCTGCTTCTATAGCCTTTGTGCTGAAGTTGCACCAGATTGGTTCTAGTTGGAAATACACTTTAATGGTTTGTGGCTGATGTGCAGAGTAAATATCTACCCAGTGAAAGTATTTTTGTGGCTCAGTCTTCTAGACCTCACTGTAAATTCCATATAGTTTAAATTGTATAAGTTAACTTGTTGGGTTCTGAATGCAGAAAAATACTACATACTATTTAACACAATTTCTTTGCTTGTGATTTGTTTGAAATGTTCATGGATAATTTCCTAGCATTAACTATAGTCTAAGTGCCATTCTTCAAAAGGTAGAAGCCAAAGAAACAAGTACATAGTACAGTCTGAGCAATGTAATTCAATTACTTCATGACATTTTGTCTTTTTGGGAAGATGTGATTTCAAATGGAACAGGGAAAAAATGTATCTTTTCCATCTACTGAAGTGAAAAAACAGTGAAATACTCAGTACCCTCTGTTCTCACAAACACATTATTTATTAAAAAGTGGTTATTAAGTAAGGGAATAGGTCAAATTATTTATTCCTTAACTAATAGTAGGAATTAAAAGATAAATGGAGACATCAAAGCATTTTAAAGACTTCTGCTGTGAACCTGGAAAACACATGCAATTAGTCCAGTGACTACTAAGGATGTTTTTCACACATATATAAAATGGTATGTGCTGATACCATGAGCCATAGCAATTACCTCTTAGCTCTGTGAAAGGTAACTGAAAAATCCCTGTAGCTCTTTAGAAGTTTTTATCAATACTGTTGTGAGATTTAGAAGTCTTTAATATTAGTACAATTGTTTTTAATTACATAGTACAAGAATGAATAACCTATAATGAACAGATTTTTAGTGGAAGCAGTCACTTTTTTATTTTGGAAACATTTCTCATTAAACATCTTGCTGTAGACTGGCTGAAACAAATAGTTAACGATGGAAAGCTGGAGATGAAAGAATTCCTGAAATTCCCAGTTTCTAATGTAAGCCTTGATTCTAAAACAGCACATGTCATATGATTCATATTGCCAGCTTGTATTGGGTATTAATTCTACAGCCATGCTCTGCAGGTGGTGTATATACCAGCAACCCTAATCGCGACTAGCAAAACCACATTCCTTCCTTCAGAGAAGGAGGTAAACGAGGCTACTTATGACCTGTTTCCATTTTAAATAGGCACTGTTTTAACAGAAGCCTTCTTTGACTGAATTAATTTGACCTCTTTTGGCGTGAGGTACATACTGAAAGAGTAGATCTCATACAAAAAAAAAAAACCTTTTGGGGGGCTAAATTTGGGCTCTTCAAAATGATGCTTTATAAGCCCAGGATTAAAACCCTTTATTCTTTCTATTTTTACAGCACCATTGTAAAATTATTGGTGTAATGAGGCAAACCTTGGGCAGGCAAACATATTAATAATCTGAACTAACAGCAAACACATAATGCTAACGATTGACAGTAAGAAATGTCATTTTTGCCACTAATTGACCATCTCTATGATGACAGTTGGACTCTTGAGGCTTTTTGAGTAATTCTAGGGGAGGTGTTTAACTGTTGCTGTAGACTTCTACTGTCTTACAAAATTACAGTATTTGTAAGTCGTGCGGTTAGCTTTCTTTTTAAATTTCATCTGTAGATTATTGTATCTTTGGAAGCTGATTTAAAATTCCTTATTTGGTTGCAGTTTGGGGAAAAGTGCAGCAGCAGCTTCTGTGTAACAAAAAGTGACCTGCTGGTTTATTCTTAAAGCTATTCACACTTTTTTAAATCCTCATTCCTTTTATTTTTTTTCCCAGTAAATGTACATGATTCATTGCGTTCATCTCAATTTGTTCTCTATTCTGTGTAAACCTTGGAGGCTTACACTGTAACTTAGTATCTGCAGTTTTATGGGGATAAGTGTTTTAAGTGACAAAGCAGTAATTTGTGCTGTGTGCTGCTTCTAATACCATACCAACTGCAGTTGAGATCTCTTACTACAAATATCTGCACCTTACCTGTTTTAGTATTAACCTCCTATTTCTGTACATGACACTTGATTCTCGTGGATTTTAATTAACACTCTTCTAGGTATTCATGTGCATACGTGTGTTTAAATTTTTCTACCCATTTTTTTCCGCAACTCTGCTTTTTAACAGCTTTCTTAATCTTTCCAGGTCTAGAAAACCAGGAGGGTCCATTCTCATAACAATGTCAGCAAAATCCTCTCTCCTTAAAGTGATCCTGCTGGGAGATGGTGGAGTTGGGAAGAGCTCGCTCATGAACAGATACGTCACTAACAAGTTTGATGCGCAGCTGTTTCATACAATAGGTGTGGAGTTCTTGAACAAAGATTTGGAGGTGGATGGACACTTTGTTACAATGCAAATATGGGACACAGCAGGCCAAGAACGTTTTAGGAGCCTGCGGACTCCTTTCTATAGAGGTTCTGACTGTTGCCTGCTCACTTTCAGTGTGGATGACTCTCAAAGCTTTCAGAATTTAAGCAACTGGAAGAAAGAGTTCATTTATTATGCAGATGTCAAGGAACCTGAAAGCTTTCCGTTTGTGATACTGGGCAACAAGGTTGATATTAATGAAAGGCAAGTGTCAGAAGAAGAAGCCCAAGCCTGGTGCAGGAATAATGGCAACCATCCCTATTTTGAAACCAGTGCAAAAGATGCCACTAATGTTGCAGCAGCCTTTGAAGAAGCTGTCAGAAGAGTTCTGGCCTCCGAAGACAGATCAGAGCACTTTATTCAAACAGATACAGTAAACCTTAATCGGAAACCCAAACCCAGTTCATCTTGCTGTTGACTTTTTTTTTTTTGCCATATTACTTTTCACTAGCTTGTTCTGTAAGAGGGTTGAAAAGGTGTGGTAGAGAAAATAACAAATGGGTTCCACTCTATTATTAAAATTGTAATACTCTGCTGCTTTCTTGGGAGAGCGAAGGGGAAATCTAAGAAAAACATCCACTCATGAGTGACCCAATATTAAACTAGTGACATCTTTTGTTTAGGAAGGTGTCAAGTAAAAATATACTAATATAAGAATGTAATTTGCCAAGTTAATCAAATGATAAATACTTTGAATATAATTAAAACTTGAAAGTTCTAGAAGCACTACTTTGGAGAAACTGTTCTGGAATTGAGATATAAAGAAACTTTTATATATGTATATATTTTTATGGAATCAGTGTTCCATTTTTGTTTCACTAAAAGTTTCGTAACAATGCCAGATATTAAATTTCAGTCTCATTACATTCCTTTCAATGTGAGTTGTACTTAATCTCTTTTTTTTTTTTAATTAGAAGTTAATATAACTCTGCTTCAGGAATTCTGTAATTGCCTAACAACAGTAGACTTTATGTAGGTTTTAAGTTTAAAAAAAAAAAAATTCTACATATTTAATGTTTGTTTTCCCTTCACTTACTATTCTAAAGCTGCACTGATTTTTCCAGAGTTTAATGCAAAATATTAATTACTTTGCAAGTTAGTAGGTTTCTCTGCCTTAAGTCCAGTTCCAGCATGTTTCTGATCAATTGGGCAAAAATCTCAATAACTGAGTTTGCAACAATTTTAGTTATGGAAAATATATGCTTTATTTGGAAAGCTTTTAATAGCTCTCTGAGGGATCTACATTGTGACAAATTTATAAGAGGACTTCAAGTTTACAGTTAAATTCCAAACTTCTTGGTACTATTCACCTGAGCTATGAATGTGTTTATTGGTAATCTCTGTACTGTGAAACTAAGGCTTGGCAATACATAGAGAACTCAGGAAGCTTTTGACTTATAGAAGATTGTAACGGCTTTTAGCTCTAGTGTAAGTAAATACATGTAGTTAACATTTGAGCTGAACTTGATCCTTATTTAATTTGCCATTGTAGGATCTAAAATTAAAAATTAGTGTCTTTAATATTACTGTACCTGTTACAGGATGAACAGAATTAAATTCCATATTATAAAGTCATGCAGATATTTGAGGCTCTCCACTGCAGCTTGACGGTAGAATACCTGTATGACGAGTTGCTTCAAGTTGGCTCTCAAAAGAACAGTAGTATCACAGTGTGTTTGTTAACAGCTAACTTGCCAGTGTGCTCTTGTTTCTATGTGTAATCAGAGGTTAACGGGTGTTCCTGTATCCACACTGCAGCCTTCAAACAAAATCAGAGTCCTACAGGACATGTCAGATTATTCACTAACCTGCGCAGCTTTCTGTAGAGCAGCTTTCTTTTCCAAAAATAGGAAAAACTTTCTTAAACATATGGTAACTGCAAGACTTTCAACGTATCTGTTCAAGCTGTGTACCAGGTATAATGTGAAAGTAAAGCTTGCACAACAAAGTCTTTCTTCTTGTACCTTTTAATACATTTTGCTGCTGTGGTTGTATTGTACTCTTACCTGTATGTCTCCTGGACTGTTTTGTTCCATAGATTGGCTTCTGTTTAGAAGTGGCATCTTTTGTACTCACAGAACTTTCTAAGTCTGTGTCATTCTGGCAGATTTACATATATTGCAACAGAGCTATTTTTTTAAGCTTTAGTTACCTAACTGCCAATCATAGGCTGGGCTGCTACTTATATCATATTTATCTTAGACTTGTAGTCAATGAAACATCTGTGAAGAAAGAATCTTAGCTGTAAAATTTTGTCTCAATTTGTGTACAATGAGAGAACAAAAAGCTTTAAAAATGGATTGCTTGTTTTGGGGGCTACTAAAATGAAATTGTTCCTGTAAAATAAACCTATGCTATACTGCTTTTAACCTTTAGATTAACAGAGGTAAGGTTTAAACAAAAACAGTAATAGTAGACAAAGACAGCATGACTTGGGTACTGCAGATATAACTCAAGTCAGGAAGATTGCTAAAAGGAAATAGATTAAGGATGAGAACTATTATAAAACTTACAAAGATCAAGGGGCTCTTTTTGTGCTTAACAGACCTTGACTGTGTTTTCTGCTTTGCTTCCTTTCTAGATAATGTCACAGTTACCAACCCTGTCAATGGACAAGTAGATTTAATGTACTTGCATTGTATTAAGCTTTATTTATTACGTGTACTGTAGGAACCACTGCAATGCAGTTGTAATCACAAAAAAAAAGGGTTACATGCTATAATACATAGAGCAGTTGTGTTGAGGTCAGGAGTTGATCTGAGAGGAGACTGAGTATTTAGAAAAAAGGGGTAAGAGAGGAGTTCTATGACAAACAGACATGGATAACACCAAAAAAACGCCCTTCATCATGCTTAGTATTAAATATGCCCTCCTGTACTTTGTGAGGGCTTTGCATCTGTGATTCAGTATAGAGATAACACAGGCACTGGTGACTTATATTTCAATTCTGCTAGTAACCTAGCTCAAGTATGGGGGCGGGTCTTGTCAGCAGCCGTTAGCTTTGTAAAGTGCGCTGAAGCATCAGCCAGGATATGTATGCAAAATGCCAGGTGTCCCTGAGGAGGTGCAGACAGAAGCAGCCCCAAAAGAACTTGCTCAAAAAAGGAACCTGAAAGTAGAAACAAACCACTGTCCTGCAAATGGGTTAGTGAAAGCACTGCATACTAGAAGAGTGCCAAACTAGGGATGGGGGAAGAGACTGCCTTTCTGCATCTACTTCATGCAAGGTAGACACCACCTAGGACTAACGGCTCATGTAACACACCATGTTGCATGTTGATGCCAAGAGCTATGAGAACTAGAGAACCAGTTTGGTCCTCACTTGAGCAGCTGCATAGTTCCCCAGACTGATATAGCTCCGACTTAACTGTTAAATGTTTCTTAATAAGTGAACCTTGGAGGAACTCTATTTCCAGNTTTCTGCATCTACTTCATGCAAGGTAGACACCACCTAGGACTAACGGCTCATGTAACACACCATGTTGCATGTTGATGCCAAGAGCTATGAGAACTAGAGAACCAGTTTGGTCCTCACTTGAGCAGCTGCATAGTTCCCCAGACTGATATAGCTCCGACTTAAATGTTTTTTAATAAGTGAACCTTGGAGGAACTCTTATTTCCAGCTTATTTTTGTTAAGGCTGGTTCATAGTCTCAGGTTTCCTCGACTTCTTTTGCTTGCTTTTTGTGGGTTACAGGGTGGTTCTAGATCCTTTAACCCATGGTGTTTTTTTTTCCTTTATTCCCTAATACAGGTTATCTCCTACCTTCAGATGAAGGCACTCAGCAGTTACAGTGCAAGAAGTAACGGGTGCCGGCCTCTGAGCTGGGGTGCATTACCCACCTCCTTTGCAAGTGTTCTGCGTCCTGCCCAGTCCTTGACCTTTGTAGTGTTGGGAAAAAGGATGGTGATAAATGGGGCTGAGTCTGGTTGGAGGCCTGTGGCCCCTGGTGTCCCGCAAGTGTCAGTACTGGGCCCAGTGCTGTTCAACTTGTTCATCAGTGATTTGGATGAGGGCACACAGTGCACCCTCAGCAAGCTTGCAGGTGACACCAAACTGGGAGGAGGGGCTGACACTCCCCAGGGCTCTGCTGCCATTCAGAGGGACCTAGACAGGATGGAGAGTTGGGCAAAGAGAAATCTCCTGAGGTTCAACAAGGACAAGTGCAGGGTCCTGCACCTGGGCAGGAATAACCCCAGGCACCAGCACAGATTAGGGGTTGACCTGCTGGAAAGCAGCTCCGCAGAGAGGGATTTGGGAGTCCTGGTTGACAACAAGTTAACCATGAGTCAGCAATGTGCCCTCGTGGCCAAGAAGGCCAATGGGCTCCTGGCTGCATGAGGAGCGTTGCCAGCAGGTGGAGGGAGGGGATCCTGCCCCTCTGCTCAGCTCTGGTGAGGCCGCACCTGGAGTACTGGGTGCAGGTCTGGGACCCCAAGACAAGGACATTGATCTTCTAGAGAGGGTCCAGCAGAGAGCCACAAAAATGATTAAGGGACTGGAGCATCTATCTTATGAGGAAAGACTAGGTGAGCTGGACCCGTTTAGTCTGGAGAAGAGAAGGCTGAGAGGAGATCTGATCAATATGTTCAAGTACCTGAGGGGTGACTGTAGGGAGGATGTGGCCAGGCTCTTCTTGGTGGTGGCAAGTGACAGGATGAGGGGTAACAATGTAAGTTGAAACATAGGAGGTTTAATCTCCATGAGAAAGAACTTTCTTGTGAGGGTTACAGAGCCCCAGAAGAGGCTGCCCGGAGAGGTTGTGGAGTCTCCAGTGCAACGCGCTCTAGGTGTCCCTGCTGGAGCAGGGCGGATGGACTAGATCACTAGGGGTCCCTTCCAACCTTTGCCATTCTGTGATTCTGTGAAAAACACTGCCCCATTCCTTCTGGAACTAGGTGTTTCACTGCTACAGGAGACTTGTGGCTATGGTTACAACTCAGCCCTTCCCACCCTCACCCTGCTATGTCTAGATAGCAATCTTTCAGCTTAGTGCAGAAAGTAACAACACACCATATAAAAGTGCTGGGGAATTACAGAGACCCAACCTGGCTTCTTGTAAATTCCTAAGAGGGAGTTCCCTACCACAATATTACATTGACTAACAGAGGGGTTGTCATTTCCCCCCCTCCACGGACTCTTAACAACCTGTTTTTTACAGACGTTTAGAGGACTTACCTTGCCCTTCACAGCTCCTAGTTTCAGAAGAGTTAATGGTTGGAAAGCCTGAGAACAGACACCATTACCCTAATTGCATTAAGATATAAGAGATAAAACGCTTTTCTTTTATAAAATATCCTACTGTAGCAGCAGCAAAGAATACACGCGCTCTACTTCTTGAGTGACAAACTCAGCACTAATCCTTTATTTTTACCTTCTTGTTATCGCATGAAGGACTATAACACTATTTCCCCAGAGCACCTATACTGTTAGTATTCTATCAATCAGGTGACTTAATAGAAGGTTGTTCTCTTAAATTTGCTCACTCTTAGATCTCTGCAAGTAGGGTAATTCTTATTTTCAACAGCTAATACTTTCTAATTAAGAAACTTAATTGACACATACAATGTTTTAAGTGGTACAGTTAATATCACAAGGGGGAAGGAGGATGTAAAAACAGCCCTAGAAGTATTCCCATCTTCACTTCCTATCCCTCCAATAAAGGCAGCCAAGGGACATCTAGTTTTCTCCTAAATCATTTCAAATACACTCAATGGGTATCCATACCTCATCATATCACATT
Source organism: Crypturellus undulatus (assembly GCA_013389825.1). Lineage (NCBI taxonomy): Eukaryota > Metazoa > Chordata > Aves > Tinamiformes > Tinamidae > Crypturellus > Crypturellus undulatus. The sequence goes on along the minus strand of VWPW01004609.1, from coordinate 545,901 downwards.
TTATTTAAGGTGAACATCTGAATTTTAATATATTAACTTAATACTTTTATCATGGTATATTTTACAGTGACAGCAGTAAGCATACATTACATAGAAATAATAGCTATACATTTGAAACACCTATTCACACAGTTGCCTAAAACATATGGACTACGGGAAATGTACTTGCTAGAACATCTTGCCATTTCCTTTGGAAATTACTTTTCAGACATTCAAACAAAAGAAGCAAGAAAATACTTTATACAATTTTGCTAGAAAAAAAAAGTATTTAAAAATTGTAAAATGATTTAAAATATTAGGTGCATATTTGCAGAATTATTGTTTTGGAATGATAACAAGTTTCGCAAAAAGAATCCCTAACCACAGTTCATAATGGAGTAGTGGCCAGATAGGCCAAATAATGCTTTTTTGAAACGTTAACAAATGGATTTCAGGGAAAAGGTGGGTTTAAAACATGTACATTAGTATTTGTTTCTACCTGTGAAGTAGACTGAAAGTAAGGGGAAACAGAACTATTCTGGTCTACTTTATTCACTAATGCAAAACTACAGCTTAACGAGGATTGCACTGAACATCTGTTAATTTTCAATTTCACAAGGTTTAGAACTTGCTGACTGAAGATAGCACTGCAGAGCTTTTGCTCATACCCCTTCTCATTCCTTTATATTTAGCACTTTATGTACATATATTACAATATTGTTCTATACCTGATTTAATACCACGAGGAGTAAAATTAGTCTGATGGTCTTCAGAGTAAATTTTCTAGATAAGGACTGCAGGCAGAAAGCTTTATAACCAAATTAATCATTTATGCCAAACAGTCAAAAATACCCCTTTTGCTCATAATAAATCACATGAGTGAAAGACATCTTTTGTGTTTACAACAGACTTCCTCCCACTCCCTAATAAAGAGGCTTAAGTTTTGCATACATGTCGACATCCCTCATGTCTCAAAGCAGCCTGACAATGCAGCCTGACATTTTTAAATGTAATTTTCATAAGATTCAAAGGGAAACTTCTTAAGTTGCATCTTTAACTGGAGAAGCAGAGTTGTTTTTATTAGTATCAGCAGAAAAAAAAAGCTTCTTTGAAATTCAATTGTCAATCTTCAGAAAGACGAGCGTCAGATGTGCTGAGAACTAACCCAAAGTACTACAGTTCAAATGATCAGAAAGGTACAAAAAAAGCACTCACTTAGGAAAGTTATTTATTCAGCTTAAAAGGTGTTTCTTCCCAAGGAACTGCACTTTCCTTTCAAAGGCACTTGATCGAATAGGAGAATTAGGTTCATAAAATGGATTCATGGCAAACTGAGGAAAGAAGAAAAACTCGTAAGTATACATAAGGTCCAGAATGGGGGTGTGAGGGGGTGGAATTTTCAATGACAACTAGTACTAGTTTTCTGCCTAGTTAGTGCCATTTACGAACACAGAACAAGCAAATCCTGACTTTCAAGTTATTCGCCCTTTTATTCTCCCCATGTATGTGAGAAACCACCAGTTAGTAAAAGACCCTAGGAAATAATCAATCATGACACTGGTGGAAACTTCACTGTTGAAAAATAGCACCATTTGAGTCTTGAGTAGGAGGCTGAGATGACCATCTTGAAATCAATGTTTGTAGGTGCTTCATCTAGTGGAAACACATCCTGGTTTTGAACCCATGGGTTACTCCTACTCGAGACAGATGTATTTTAACAGTCCTTTGCTTTCGTTATTACCCTAAGTGATAAAATATTGCCCCAAATCAGTAAAATGAAAAAAAAACAAAGGAAGTGGTGCAATTTATAAACAACTTAGAAATATTTACTCTGTTAAATAGTATTATAGGATTTGTCATGCTTTACCAACTCTAGCTTCTGCAATAGGATGGGTGCTTCTTGCACTAGCTAGCATAAAAATATATGGTAATATGTTTAAGCATGTACAACAGAATACACTTAAAAACAATACCATGAGTTCATAAGAAATAGGTTCTTACCTTTATATATAAGTCATAGACATCATTAAAGAAGTTCTTTATTCCATCTTCTTGTCTTACATCATGAAGCATTATAAATCTCATATGTAAAGCCATTAAGGACAATTTAACATTCATTAGAATCCCTCCAGATAATTTTACAAATAAAAAAGACAAAATTTAACACATCTTTGAGATAAACATTTACACCTAATTCTGCACATATGTAAAATGTTTAGTTGTACATGAAATAGCACTGACTCTATGGGAGGAATCCTTTAAAGAAATACCTGAAGCACTGAAATTTAGAAAGTATTATGTTTTCATTTATATTTAAAAAATCCTTCATTTGAAAACAAAAGGAATTGCCTCTGCACTCAAGCTTATTATTTTTAAAGACAGACTATAGTGAATTTGAATGATCTTCTTGGTACTCTTTTGCCCCACATCCCTGAAATTATAATGACATTCCAGATTACTTGCTATAAATAAATAAATAAAATGTTTCACAATAAATACCTTCAGGATTACATTTTTCTAAGATCCAACTTTGATACTATTATTTTCAAAATACAGATGATTTACACCAAGCATGTTTATCCATGCTTTTCCTCTCCAGAACTATCAATTGGATAGAAGTAAAAGAAAAGCTCACAGAGACCCTCTCATACCATTCCCCTCTCATTCCTCTTTCCTCTGCTTCATGTGATCCTCAGATTTCATTAAGCTATCTCAGTTCCTCCAAAAAGGAAAGATCTTTCTCATTAGGCCCAATCTGCAATAACATTTGTGCCTACCAACTTACTTCCTCCTGAAGTTGGTGACTTTCTAAGAAAAATAGCTGAAACTAGCAGAGAAAGCTCTTCCAAAGCCATTGGATCTCATTTTTCACTTTCCATCAAAAAGCTACGTAATTACAGGGAGAGAGAAGAGGGAAGGAAGGATATGTCCAGCTGTGACAAAAGCAGAAACAAACCACTCATTAAACTTGTCCACAGTCTTCAGATACATGTTGTTAGAAAGCCACATGTTCTCATCTACTAGGTCAAGAGCCGCATGGGCAATGAACTGGTTGAGATGGCGGTGATCATCCTAATACATATTTGGAAAACAACTGATTATTAATTCAGGAAGTTAAATTCAAACAAAAATTTGCTTAAGCTGATAAACGACCAGTGCTCGAGTTACGTGAAGTTTTATAGCCCCCTTTTCTTTCACATATGATCCATCTTTTGATTAACTTAAACTGTATGATTTGTAGTTACAATTTTTGATTTCAAGATTAAAAAGGTGAAGCAACACCAAAATAGTGCTGGGCATGGTAGAACCAATAAAGCCAGCTTTCTGTGCAGTTATATGTCAACGAGTTTACATATGGATTCCCTGACATTTACTAATGGGCACTGTGAGCACTACACACAGAGGCTCAAAATACTAGAAAAAGTTGTGTGGAGAAAATTATTTACTTAATAATACTAGAATATTAGCAGGCATCCACTCAGAAGAAACATGGGCTTAAGCCATCCTATCAGTGTCTATTAGAATAGAAACAGCAGCCACCTTGCATGGTTTCTTGTAATCCAAGGATACTATTAATGCTGCTCTCGCACTTTGTGGTCCATGATGTTCTTCTCCCCAAAACAGTTTGACTCAGACCGCTAACAGCTTTGCCAATTCCATAAAAACACCCTGAGCAACAGGCTAAGCAGCAAAGCTTGATGAGCAAGAGCTTGTGCTGATTTACATGTACATGCAAGGTGTTTACTTCAGGAGGCCATGACTCTGCAAGGGAATTCGCTCTTAAATGGTATCTCTCTGAAACAGGACTGACAGCTGTCAATACTTTGTATTTTTTTCAGTGCATATCAAGTTTAGATTCTCTCAGGAGTAAACTCAGGTTCACACACAGATGCATGCACTTTTATTCTGAAGCATAATGATTTTTTGATGCAATATCACAGTATATAGATTTGTTCTTTTCCCACTACATAATGAGTAGTCTTACATTTCTCATACTCTCAAATCTATATTAACCAATATACATTTTAAATGTTCCTTGCTGAAAAAAGGATGACTACTAAATAAGGGCTAGAATTTTTGTTTTTAGTACTATAAATATTCAAAGAAATAAAATAGTCCTTTCAAATGTATACCCCTTTTCCTTATTATTGTGTATGGATGTCCTAAAAGAATGATATTAAATGGCATTAGACAATGAACAAGCATAATAAAAGCACTACACACTGACAGTAATCCCTGAAGCATGATTAGCATATATTCTTCACAATACCAGAATATTTAAGGAAGCATTTTTTTTCTGGAGAACCTGTACAATCTGTCAAGGAATTTTAAAAGACTCACTACTGCAGAGTTCTGCTCCCTATCACTAAGTTTCTGTAAAAGAAACAACAAAGCAGTGGATCGTAGTAAGACTTTTGACAATATTTAGTCATGCTTTCAAAACGCTGCAAAATTATCAGAGAGCATGCACCATAACTACATCACTGAGTATTATGGGAGAAAACGAAACAAAATGATGAAAAATTAAGAAGCCCACACACCTTGGATTCTACTTTCCCAGGAGGTAGAAATTCCATTTCAAATACGGGATTATCATGATGACCCACAATGACGAAGTAGAAGCTTCCCGACATTCTTCAGAATATGGTTCCTTATGGAAGAGATGTTCGTGCTTTACAAACGACGCTACTTACAAATCCATAATGCATCTCAAAGTGCTCCTAACAATTAGCCAACATTATGCCCATGCACGTGTAGTGCTGGTTAAAAGCAGATAAAAATTTGCTTAGGTAGACATATTACTAAAAAAAAAAAGTGAGAAAAAAGAAAATAAAGAAATAGCTGGAAAGCCTATCATCATCTGGAAGTGCTTCTAATTGCCACTACCCAAAGACTTATTCTAGCGGCGATGATGAGTCAGTTTGTTTACTGACTCCATGCCCAGTGGTGCAGATGGCACTGACTGTCGTGAAACGTGAAACACTGTCGTGAACCAGTCTCTGAAAAACATATTCATCTTCTTCATCCCGCGGCCCCTAAACACAATCCGGTAAAGCGGGACGGGTGGAGATGGGGACCCCAGCGATCTCCGCGCATTCCCTGGCCTCCCCCGCGCAGCCTGGGCCTGGCCCCTCCGCAACGCCCCCAGGCGAGAGGCCTGAAGGGCTCCGAGGGAAGGAAGGAAGGAGGTCACGGCCCAGCGCCATCCCGAGAGGAGCGGAGGGGATGGGAGGGGAGAGAAGCGCCCCCCGAGGCTCCCCGGCTCCTACCCGTGAGCGCGAGCTCTCCAACGGCTCCCAACCGCCACCTGGAAACGCCCCTGCCCCGTGACGCCCCGGCGCCGCCGCCGCCGGCACCGGATCAACTCTCGCGAGAGCGGCCGCGCAGCGCCCCGTAGCGGACCGCGAGCGGCCGTTAGCCGCTCTCGCGAGAGCTGCCGCCCGCAACGGCCGACGCGCGGGCTGGTGGCGGGGCGGGTGGCGGCAGCGGTCCCGCTGGGCGCCGCTCCGGGAGGGCCGCTCGGAAGTGCCCTGGGGCCCTGGGTCTCCGGGAGTCCCCTCCTGCCTCCTGCGGAGCAGCGCGGGCGGGAGCCGCCGACCTGAGGTGCCGCGAGGCTGCCGGGCGGGTGTCGAGTCAGTAAAACTGCAGATTTTACTTTATTTTTATTTTTTTTTGTCTTTCACGGTGCCCTAGGTCAGGATGTCCTCGGCTGAGCGGGAGGCGCTGTCGCAAGATGAGCTCCGGAAAAGGCTCTATCAGACCTTTAAGAAGCGCGGTGTGCTGGACACACTCAAGGTGTGTGGTTTGCGCCCAGCCGTAGCTTGCTGCGCTACCGGTGAAAGCAGGCAATGAAATCCATAGGGAATAACTGCGTTTCCCACTGTCGTCCTCATGTATTATTTTTTTTTTGAGTAGCATAATCCATACTCAGCCTTGCTGCCAGATTTTCTTTTCTTCACATATACAAACATGCTTTCCATTGTGGAATGGCCTTTGCAGGAAGGCTAATAATTTCCCTAAGGCCTCTCAAGTTTCCATGTTTGCAGAGAATGTCAATAGGAAGGAGAGGAGTAGATGACCCTGCATATTGGAAAGAAGCACCTAGATAACAGAGTCTGTTTGCTGCTGTGTATATATCTTTTTTTAATTTCTACGTTTTATGTCAAACTTATTAAAGGGCAACATTCACAAGCTGCTCATTAAGAATGCTAGTGTTAATCTTACAGCAATTTTCCTGAGGACTGTTTGTTTTCTCCTTTAGTGACTGCCATACCAAACAAGTAATATTTGAATCATTATCTTGTTTGGTTCAGCTAAGTTTGTCAAGTGATTTGCTATTCACGTCAGTCTTTCTACTTCATTTCCTAGAGGGTTATGTATCCTAATATTTTATTGCTTCACTCAGCTGAAGAAATAATGAAGTTGGGTTTCTAGTGGATTCCTGCAAATGGCCTTGCATCCTCCAGTGAGAGTACTGTCAACTTTCCTGTCATCTTTCCTGACTATCACTGTTGTTAGGAAGCCATGTACCTTGGTTGACTGGGGGCTGCACATATGCTGAATGGCCAAGTGTTACCTCCTGTCAAAAAGAGTAATCATATAACAGCTGTTTTTTTTTTTTTTTCCTTTTCCCTTAGTAGGGAGAAGGATTTAGCTCTCCTGTGTTTTTCACCTGTGCTTTGTTACAAGACTTGTAAGAGGCTGCTAGTCTCAGAGACAGCCTTATCTGTCCAAGTTAGTTGAAACTGGGCAAGTGCAGCAGCTATTGAGGGCACCCATCATAACACTGTGTCAGGTGTCTTCACTTCTCTAAGGTACCAACCTTATTTCTGTAAAAAGCCTTGCTAACACATCAGGGTATTCTGGTATGAGTTAACTGTGATAGCTTTGGTGTTTCATTTCTGGAAGCATTCCGGAAGCGTACTGTTTCTTTAACCAACTTCAGAAGCTTTGTCAATGTTGCCCAGCTGCTGTTGACAGCTTAAAACACTATTTCTGTCACAACTTTCTAGTTCACTATAGAAGTGTATAGTTACAGAATGAAAGTTATTTTTTCCTCTTATAGTTCTTCCTTTCTGACTTCAGGTTACTTCTTTTTCTATGATAGTACGTGTCATTACATTGCATTCATTGCTGAGTATTTGTGTGATTTCTAGTACCAGGATGCATTTTTTGATTAGTACACTTTTGCTTCCCTGCAAAATAATAGAAGATATTGAAATACTCTATTTCCTGTTTTATCATCTAATTTCACTATAGAATTAGCAGCCTCTTGGTTTAGGAGCATTTGTGAGTTTTTTTAAGCATAACTGAAACAACCCATGTTAGATGGGCTTAACTCCTTTTCTGTGCTCCTCCTCTCTGCCATCAAAAAGTGATCTAAAACGATGCTAGGGCAGGGAGAGAGGGTGCTTGCGTGATGCTCACGTGAGTGTTTTCACAGGTAACAGATATTTCTTCTCAGTGTTATATTTTGAGGGAAAAGTCAAATGTCACTGTAGCACCACTGAGCACTGAAGAAAACCATGGTGTCCTGAACAGTCTAAATTTTAGCAAAATTAGTCTGCCTCCCTTTCTATTAAATAGGTGATAATGTAGCAGATAGCAATGCAATGAGATTCGCAAGGGCTTTGAAAAACAAAAACTTCCATTTTCTCTCTTTATCGTTAAATATTTTGTACCAGACACAACTACGAAACCAGCTGATCCATGAATTAATGCACCCGATTTTAAGTGGAGAGCTTCAGCCACAGACTGTTGCAAGTGAAGATGGCTCGCTATTGATCACAGCTTCCAACAGTTTGGTGGCAGATCATCTGCAGAGATGTGGCTATGAGTATTCACTTTCTGTTTTCTTTCCAGAAAGTGGGTTGGAGAAGAAGAAGGTAAGCTTTATTTTATTTTAATTTATCTCTTTTTAAGATTTTTAGCTTTGCAAATATTAACTTTTCAGCATAATTGAAAAATCTCCTTTTGTGACAGCACAGTCCCTGACCATTTTCACAAACACTTTAAAACTTTAATAAACTAATGATGGTGCTCTCTAAAGGCATAGAGACTCTTGAGATCACACTTGCTTCAAACACAAGCAGGGTCTTCATGATCTTTTTTTTTGTGTGTGTGTGTGCCATGCGGCAGACTGCTTGAATTGATCCAAATTAAAAGGAGACTTTTTTTTTCCCCTCTCCCAGAAAAAAAATGTGATTCATAAGCCATTTAAGCTGTGCTAACTACAGACTGTGCCTGGAAAAGAGCAGTCCTGGCCCTTCCTTTGTTTCCCCACTATTATTACTTCATACTTCATGTAATGAAGATATTTATATGTGAAAATCATTTTTCTGCACTACAAAGAGAAAGTGACATTTGCACTAGCGAGCTGATCTGCTTTATATGGTGTGGCTACAAGTGATGCAAATAAAGCAGCAAAAGCCTGGGTCCAGGTGAAGGAGAAAATAGAACCATCTCTTCCCATCTTCAGTCCCTCATGAGGTTGCACACTGCCTGCCAGATATCTTAGATAACAGAAATAGTGAACATGCTACTGGGTCAGCAAGTCTCAGGAACAAATACACTTACAAATACAAAGCGATAAATAGGTCTCTTTCTCAAATTGAAAATCATTCTATAGCAGTGTAAAATAATGGCTATTACATATCTGAAATGTTTTAAGGATGTTTAACCTTCTCTAATTCATTTTTTTGTCTTTCTTTTCCTTCCAAAGCTGTTGACTATGCAAGATCTTCTTCAATTAATCAGGATCAACCCAAAATCCAGTCTTTACAAATCACTGGTAAAATTATTTTGGATTTCAAAAATACACTTGCACTACAGTTGTGATGGAGGAATAAGCTGGATAAAACACCATCTTTTTTTTCTTACAGACTTTGAGAACTCAAAAGGAAAATAAAAAAGGTACATAATATTTAGATATGATGAACATGATGGTAGTCATGTCAGCCTTATTTTGAATAACAAAATAGAAACAATTTGAATTTATTAGGATTTTTAAAGATACTGTACATTAAGATAATAAAAATTGTATTTTAGGGTGGTACATTTGTATTTTTGATGTGGATGAAGTGTTAGTATTTACCTACAAACTAAAATAATTGACTTAAGTGTATGAAAAAGTGTATTCAGGTATTGCATTTAATGCTCTTTGGAAGTTTTGTACTCACGTTGATGAGTTAATGATATAGTAAACTATTAATATTTTCATTAGCATTGATTTTATTTATTCACTGGAATCCGTCAGTAAATGGATGATTTTTCTTTGTTTAGTGATTTTTTTTTTTTCTTTTTAGTTATTTGCTTGAAAATTCAATTTGATATGAACTTGGAAGTAACTAATACTTTGGATCTTGAAAGGTTTTCTTATGCAGATCCTAATGGAACTGATTGAGCATCATTTAAGTAGGGAAAGTCATGACACAGAAACTCAGACAAGCTTGATGCCTTCTTACAGAGAGTCACTTGGTAAGTGTAGCCTTTACAGGCAAGGATTCACCAATATTTTAGTATTGCATAAATGATAAGGATGAATAAACTGGACAAATGGTGTTCATTCATCATTTATTCATATAGTAGTAAAGAAGGTTATACCCATCACTGATACATTCTTTTCTCACCTTTCTTAAAATAAGATTAAAGTCCTATTCTTAATTCTGTTATTGCTCACATGTTTTATTAGGTATTCAGTTGGATTGTTGATATTATATGTTGAAGTGTATTCAAGAAAATGTAAAGGGAATTGCAAGCATTATCACTTCATGCTGTTTCTTTGCTGTCATGGCTGTTTTACTGTGTGGATCTTTTGGTAATACTCCTACTCCTGTGTGCTCAGGAACTTTATATAGAGAAACAGATGTCTGTGGTCTTTGGTAGGATAGCTGTGGTGACTAATTTATTTTCAAATCTTGTATTTCTATAGCTGAGAAGCTTCAGCTGATTGATGAACAGTTTGCAGACTCTTATCCCCAGCATCTGAAGTTCGAGTCTTTGGATATAAAACTTCATGAATATAAGAAAGAAATAGAGAAGCAGCTTCAAGCAGAAATGTATCAAAAGGTATAATTCGAGTCACCAAACCTGAGGACAAAATTTGTTAATTTTAACTTTGCAGCTTACATTTTTAAAGTTAATAAAAACTCTTATGAAACAGTTTAATAATGATTTATAATAAATACAAAAGGGTAGGTTAAATCAGTTGTTAATTTGATGATGTAGCATGTGCATATTTTCCAGTCACCTTTTCTTGCTAGACATACACAAATTTGGAAACTCGTATATTTTAATTCTTTCTTAATTCGGTAAATTTTAATTTGATTTTCTCTGTTTTGTTTTATGGAGAAAGGTTTACTATGCTTAATCATAATATTTCTTTTCTTCACGGTAAAGTTTTAAATCTTGAATTTCAGTATAATGCCTAGCGACCAAGAAAAGCTAATTGCTGCTGTACAGTTTGATAGAAGTTGAGCTAGTTTTTGATACTGATTAGAATCTGCATCTATTTCAAACATTGAACATAAATTTTAAAATCAAAACAGCCGCAATATTTTTATTTTCTTTGTGTTTTTCCTCTTACTATGATTAAATTTAGAGCTCTTTTGGAGACTTGTATTGTACTGCAGTTCTCTTAATTACGTATCTTTTTTTCCACATGATTTTCTGTCAAAGTCAACTTTTTGTTTTTATACTCTGCTAGAAAAATTTATTTGACGGTTATTAATTATACTATTTAGGTACACTTATAAAGTTACTCATGCATATAAATTGTTTGAAGAGATAAGTTTGTTTATTGTGATGAATAAGTAAAAGGATGAAGAATTAAATTAAAAAAACTAATGCTTTTGATCTTCACTCATTCTTTATTCCTCAGCAGGCACTGTCTAAGTAGTATGCAAAGCATGCTAATTTGGGGTAAATTTTTCTCTGTTTAAGCAATGCAGTTTCAAAAAAGAAGACTGGGATCTTAATACAGTTTAGAAGTGATTTATATCTACCTAACTGTATATGCATTTTTTAGGAGTGTGAAGTGGATTAGTAGGAACCACTTCTAATCCAAGCTGTTTATATACAGCAGAGGCTGTACTGTCTCACTGTGCCTTTTTTTTTTCCTCTCACAGAATTTATGCCCACACCCAAACTCACTGACCAGACATCTCCACTCTGCTTTCTTTTGCTTCTCTTAACCTGTTTTTTTTTCTCTCGTCTCACAATTTTTATGTAATTCTCTTTTTATTCCTTTGCTCATTGCTCATTGTTTCTCCAATTCCCCTTTTTTTGGTATGAATGCTTCCATTTCCTCCTAAATTTTTATTATATTTCTTTATTATACTTATTCATTTGTTCTTGCATGTCTTACATATAATGCTTTGTATGAAGGCATGTTTCATGCAACTCTTCTGTGAATCTGTAGGATATGGGCTTTCCCAGTAGTATGCTTAAGCTTTCTGATAATGAGTGACTCGGGACTTTCATTTTTGTAACTTTGTTTATATGGAAACATGCTTTTTTATGTGTGCGTTCCAGTGAAATTCTCGTGTTCCTGAGTGATTCAGGGTCTATCCGCTTCTGCTATTCACTGCATCACCAGTCAAAAATGACAAAAATAGAGACTCCATAAAAGGAGGAATTAAAGAATGTGGTTTCTCCTTAGTTTGCATTAGGATATAACTTCTGTAGCGTTAAATTTCAAAGACTGGTAAAGAAAAATTCAAATTGTATGAAGAAGGATTGTATGTTCGTTTGAAGATGGACATATTTAAATGTCTCTTCCTCTTTATGTAAAAGCTAGAACATTTTAAAGAAGTTGAAATAGCAAAGATTAAAATGGAGGAGAAAGTGCAAACCCAGAAGGAAATCTCTGAGCTACGGCGTGAGTTTGAAAGGACCCATCAAGCCAAGTCTGATGCTCTGATATCTCGTGAAAAGAATGCTATTGAGAGGCTTCAGAAACAGCAAGAGGTAAAGTTCCAAATGTATGGATGTTTTAGCGTGATACAAGTGATTAAGTGAATTGAGTAATCTATTCCTTGTTCTTTGGGAGATCTACATTCAGATCTTACTTGGCTTATTAGTGAAAACTTTGAATTTACTTTTGTTCTTATAAATAGGATAATGTCCTTAGCAGCTACACAGATGCATATGGCTAAATATTTAATTGGAGCTTGCTAGAATAGGCATAATTGTGCAAATGGATTGAAATCTGATATTTACTTTTAAATCTATTTTAATGTATTTTCTGAATTCAGACAGCTGAAGTTGATTTGATCATTCACTTTTTTTTTTATTCCAACCCACAGTATTTAGTTGAAGTAGAATTCTTCTTATTAATAGAAAGAATTTATAAACTAAATTCTGCATAGTGAAGTTATACCATTGGTACACATTGTATTTAGTATTTTCAGTAGCTGTTCTCTGCTTCAAGCTGTCACCTTGTTTCTTTTCTTTGAATACTTTGTGTTGATGAGCTACTCACTTGGGCTGGCTGTTAACCTTTGGGTGTTGGCTGGAGTACTAAGCTTTAATGCAGAACACAGCAACTACTGCATAGTCTAAACCGCATCTCAAAGACTCTAATCTTTCCAGTTTTTGACAGAATGCTTTGCTTGCTGTCTTGTTGCCCATTTAGGTAGCATTCCCCCCCGCTGTCTGCAGTAGACCTTACTCTTGACATAACTGAGTCATCCACCAACATTGACACCTTCCTGCTCATGTTTTCCCCTGCTTCAGAGCATGAGGATGTTCATTACCGAAGCAGTCATGTTGGGCTGTAAGCACCCTGCTATTGACCTCCTTCCAGTCTGAAAATTAAACGTTTTATGGCTGCTGTATAAAATTCTTTCGTGGTTATGTCCTTCGAAACTTGCAGGATAGCTGCCTGTTTGATGCCATCAATACTCTTTAGGCATGAAATTAATTCAGTAATTCAAAAAACAGGTGGATCAGCATATCTTTCAAGTGTTATGTGTGAATATTTGGCTGCTTATGTCAGGTTTTGCACTTTCACTTACATAGAGACTCTTAGCAGAGACCAGCAGATTTACCAAGTATATTTGTGTTAAAAGTAAAAGGTTATTTAGCTCTTTACTAAGATGATCCCTTATGTCCAGGAAATACAGCTTGAAAAATCTATCCTTGCACAGGAAGGAGCACATAATTCTTTCAGCATATGTGCAAGACTTACAGATTTGATAGGAGCATCCCCAGAGCAAAGTCATCTGTTTTATTTCTTCATGCGCTTAGTGTTTCTTTCCTCCTGTTGGTAAGAAGATATGTGACTTCCGGTATTAGAGGTTGTATTCCTCTAACAGCTTATTAAATTTATGTAAGTTAAATAGTGAAAGTAAAAAGACTGCTGGTTGAATCACCATTTCTTTAATCAGGGATTTAGGCATTTCTTTTTTTTCCCATTGTTTTCTTTTTTTAAAGAACATAACATTCTTTATTAAAAAGAAATATTTGAACATTTTTATTCTGTGAATAATTTAAAAAGAAAACTTTAAACCTCTGTAGTTCCTTAAAATTGAAGTGTTTACTGATAGGCAGTAATATCTGTTTCCAAGACATTTTTACTCAGATTAACATTAGGATAAGGGAGAAAAAAGGGAAATTATATTTATTAAATTCGGCATGTTACTTCAAATTGTGGATATATAAACAAAATTTATTGAAATAATACCAATTCCCGAAGAATTCCAGTTCCCTTGAAATACTTTGAATAATACCAATTCCCTTGAAAGTTTCAACATAAACAGCAAATACTGTATAAAATGTGAACTTAAACTTAAGATATTATTTTTCTCGTTCAGATTGAAGCAAAGGAAGTATATGCTCAGAGACAAACTCTACTGAAAGATATAGAAGTCATAAGAGCAAGAGAGGCAGAGTTGAAGCAGAGAATCGAGGCCTTTGAAATGTGAGTTATTGATGGGCATTTGCAATACTAAATATTGCTCCTGGAAAACCTGCTTCAGGATGCTGCTGTTTTTATGAAGTTGAAAGAGATTTTTAAAAAGATCAAGAGGTGTGTGTGTGTGTGTGTGTGTTTCAGCAGTACTGTATGTCTGCCTTTCTTAGCAGGGATACCTATACAGAGAGAAGCTTAGTGGGTTTTTGGTTTTATTTTGGTTTTGTTTGTTTATTTATTTTGTTTAATTCAACCAAAACAGGGAGACATTGCCATTAACCAGGCATTTGCTTTGTGGATCAGGGAAAGATCATTATGCAGTTGTAACACTGAGGCATGTAATCCTGCTTTTCCTTTAATATCTGTTAAAGGTATATGCTTAATAAGATCACTTTTTTTTATTCTTATTTTTATTCTTATTTTTATTCTTATTTTTATTCTTATTTTTATTCTTATTTTTATTCTTATTTTTATTCTTATTTTTATTCTTATTTTTATTCTTATTTTTATTCTTATTTTTATTCTTATTTTTATTCTTATTTTTATTCTTATTTTTATTCTTATTTTTATTCTTATTTTTATTCTTATTTTTATTCTTATTTTTATTCTTATTTTTATTCTTATTTTTATTCTTATTTTTATTCTTATTTTTATTCTTATTTTTATTCTTATTTTTATTTTTCCAGGAAGCCAGCAGAGGGTGCTGATAGAGTGACATGCTCCACATTATCTTTTCTGAAGACTTTTTTGTGTGGGAAAGTGAGCTAGGGTTACCCCAGGATAGCTGCATAATAGATTGGTGCTGGATTTTAAATAGGGCAATTTAGCATGTGCCATTGGTTCTTAATGGCTGACAATGACAGATTCTGATGATAATTTTAAATTGCTCCAAGAAAGCACATTACCCTCTGATTTCTCTAAATGTTATTAAAACAAAACTCAAAATCTCTAAAAATTTGGCTTCAAAACTGGTCACTGTATATTTATGAATATTTCAGCACTCAGAAACTCCATGAAGAAAAAAATAAAACTATTGATGACGCACTTCGACGTCGGGAAGTTGCTGTGAAGAATATAGAGGAGACTTATGACCAAAGACTTAAGACTGAACTCATGAAGTAAATTTTTCTTTGTCTCTTAACAGAACACACATTATTTCCTATGAAAATAGAATAATAGATTCTGTAGGATTTATTGATCAAAGTGTAGTCAGGCAAGGACTTAAAATGCGCATTAAGTTATTTATTTTTATTGTTTAGAATTGTTTAGATTATTACTTATATCTTGTTAGTGAGTGGTCACCTGAAGGTTACCTGATGCTACAGTGCAAGCCGGTGCTCTCGGGATGTCGTTGCTCATACTTAGGTGAAGAAATAAACCTTGCTTTCAGATAGGAAGGTCAACCACATGGCTGATACGCAGTGATTTATTTGCAAGCTAAACTATGAACTGTTAGTATCGGCTATCAATAAGTAGTTAGCTACTGACTGTGTTAATATATCTTCATGACAGCTGCAGAAGAAAAATATACAGGATGGGTTTTGGTAAGAACAGTACTTCAGCTGAATATGAGTTAATTCATGTTTTTGGACTGAGGACAACCTAATGCAACTAATTGATCCACCTTGGTTAAGACCCATGTACCTTATTTTACCTGTGTAGTCCATAACTGTTAATTACAAGTAATGCTTATATGTGCTTTTGCTTCATGAGGGAAAGGAAATTATTTAAGGATTAACTGTTCCCTAGCT
Organism: Crypturellus undulatus; assembly: GCA_013389825.1. Taxonomy (NCBI): domain Eukaryota; kingdom Metazoa; phylum Chordata; class Aves; order Tinamiformes; family Tinamidae; genus Crypturellus; species Crypturellus undulatus. The sequence goes on along the minus strand of VWPW01004609.1, from coordinate 530,259 downwards.
AATTTTACCAGCATACAAAATATTTTAGGCATTCTGCAAATGCTCAAGTAGATAAAATCCATGTCCTTGTTAATCCCTTATGAGTAGTAATGAAGAGCTACTATTTTGAGTGGAGAAATAATGGCATTTGTTAGAAAAGAAATAGTGTTTTTTTATTATTATTATTTTTACTAAGTAAACTTTAAATTTCACAACTGGGAGAAAGATTTTAGTTATCTGGGCTATTTACAATTACGAGGTGGTAATAGAGATATTTGATAACATTAATAATCTAATATATCCCAATCATACAAAACACTGAGTACTTTTAGCTCTTGTAGCTTTCAGTAAAACTAAATATTGAGGTTGGATGGCTGCTGGGTTGAGAATAGTTGGGCAGTCCAACTGATGGCAAACGGAGAGCCCTAGGGAGCCAGTACTGGGATTTCTACTGTCCTCTGCCTTCATCAGGAGCATGGATGATGGCAGTGCATCCTCAGCAAATCTGCCCATGATGCCAGGTTGAAGAGAGTGACTGCCGTAACAAATGGTGAAGTGCTAGTACAGAGGGACTTGGATAAACTTGGTGATAGCACCGATATAAATCTCAGGAAATTTAACAAGAAGTGTAGAGTTATGCATTTGACACCAAATAAAGCTGATTAAAGCTGATCTAATAGCATCCACCGCTACTTGAATTCAAAGCAGTCTTTTTTTTTTGTAGTTATTTTTCATATATATTGTCACTTGAGAGTGGTAGACAATCTAGTAGGTAGCAGTGCCCCTTTTAGGAAACAAACATTACCAGTAGAATAGTGTAGTACTGGCACAGATTACCTATGAAGACTGTGGAATATGCATCTATCATAAATTTCTGTGGGAATGAATTTTGTCAACAAATAATTGTATCGTTGTAGTTTTAGTCTGGGAAAATTTGGAACTTCCGATCCCACACATGCATATGTGCTTTGGGAATATGTAACTGTTTTTACATCTAGATACCAGCTTGAATTGAAAGAAGAATATATAGCCAGAACCAGCAGAGTTACTGAAGATGAGAAAAAGAATAAAGGTAACATGTCTAAAATAAGTAAAGTCTCTGTTGTTTGTTTTGAGAGCTTTTACCAAGAAGCCTCACAGTTTGCTAACAGTCACAGTTCAGTGTAAGTGACAAGACATGCTGAAAAAAACATATAGCAAGATCCAAGGACAGGTCAACAAGTCCTTGCAGTTCAGAATACAGTGGGAACCAATAAGCTGGTATTTCACATGGAGGCTGCAAAGCCCCCCTCCTTTTTCAGAGGGTTTCCCAGCTCCTCCTGAAGTTCTATGAGCTTTTTCTCTAATTGAATCTGGTACAGACTGGTGCCATACCCTTGAAGGGTTGCCAGTGGCTACATTTATCATGCACAAGATGTTTAGCTAAAGCTGGAAGAAAAACAGCTGGGACAGACAATATATTTAGACTTTTAAGTCAGGATCATGTGGAAGAATTGTGTATCATGTGCATGTGAAATCATGATTTAATTTTGATTAAGTATGTATATTCATTATGCAGAGAGTGATTTACTTAATTTTGAAGGAATGTGTTTATATGTGTGTGTCTGTGTGTGTATATATATGTGTATATAAGCCTTGAATTAAATTGCATGCTTCTTTTAACAACTTCATTTTTTTTCTTTTACTAATACTGATTTTAATGCAATACTCTATAATTTTAGTTTAACATTTGTAATTCTTCTTGCAGAGAAGGCTATTTTTTTGCATGAAGAATCCATTGCTATTAACTCAAAAAAGGAGGAACTGAAGCAAGCTGTTTCGCGTACAAAAGAGCTTGAGGTAATTGTGAATATGAATTTAGAAGAGTTGCATTCTGACTGGTTCATTTGGGCTACACTTTCAAAAAAGAAAATATGAAATAAGTCATTGTTAACTAACAGATTTGTTTTTTGGGGGAAATGGCTTTTTAAGATTCTGAAATGTTCTTTGTCTGCAGCTGGATTTGGAGTCAGTGAAGGCCCAGGTTCTGCTGGTAAATAAACAGAATCAGTTGTTGACAGAAAAACTGAAAGAGGTTTCAGACTATCCCTTGCTAAAGGAGGAGAAACTGGAACTCCAGGTGCAGAATAAAATACTTAGGCAACAGCTGGAGGAGGCTCGCAGCGACAACCAGCATCTCAGAGACAGTTAGTGTGAATGATTTTGTAAATTTCTTTTTTTATGTTTTTCTGCAGGTACTTGTTTAGAAATTTGTATTAAAAATGATTTTTGTGACGTTTACTAGTAGTTCACTCTAAATCTCAGTTATGTTTTGGGACAAATTGAAACATAACAAAACAACTTATGTTTTGTTATGGGACAAATGAAAACAAAATGTCCTTCTAGGAAAATCAGAAAGCTTTGGCAACTTGGTTTTATGGTGCCTGTTTTTCCCCCTGTTCCCCCCCCCCCCACCCCTGCCCCCCGCCTTAGATTTCTTTTTCTTTCCATAAGTTTTAAACTTAGTTTATGTCTGATGATTGATCAAGGACACTCTTATTTATGGAACCACAAAGTTTTGTGTCTGAGTTCAGTTTTCAGAAAGGTTATAATATTTTGCCTGAGTTTGGGTGAACTATGGGTGAACTATGTAATCCTTTTCTACTTTTTTTTTTGAAAACATCTTTAAATAATACTATTATCTTTGTTTAATTTAGAAAATCCTTGCCAGTAATTTTTTTTCTTAAATACAACTGTATAATGCAAATTCTGAAATAAGAGATAACTCTAATAATAATATCCCTTTCAACTTCTGAAAAGAAATGATACAGTGTTTTCATACGCAGCAGTAGTATTGTTAATAAAGAGCAACTTGATTTTTTTTTCTGAGGGCTTACTTTACTACATTTATGAAGTGTGCATCAGAGATTATGGCACCTGTATCCCATATGCATTGCATACCTTAGGGAATATAGGTGTATGCATTTTCTTTACATAATAAGAAAATCCTGGTGTATTTTTAAGTGAATACAACAACAAAAATTTTGAGGCTTTTACAAAATCCCAAAAAAATCTACTTAAATGAAATCTAATTGTGGGATATTTGTTATGGTTTTAAAAACAATGTAAGTTTCAAAGGGATATTATATATAAAAAATGGAACACTCATATTGTTAAATATCTTGCATTTCTCTTTCTTGAAAGAACTTGCCCAGCCATCAGCAGAGCTTCTGGCCTGCCAAGCAGAGGTGAGAAGAATGGAACATTCTAGAAAGCTGGAACAGGATGAATTTCAAAGTCACAAGCAATTTTTGGAAAAGCAGCTACAGAGTGAGGTAAATTATTCTTTCAATCTAAATAGTTTGAATACTTCTTACTGTCATCTTGATAACATTTACCATTGCGTGCATGTCGTTCTGAATGTTACTGGAATGCTTTGAACTCTACTTTTTTATTTAAACTATTTAGAAAAAGCCCAAAGTCAATCTTTTCCACCTTCTAAGCTGTCAGTACCGACTTTGTATGGTTTACTATGTATATGTATATTGATTTGACCTGAAAAACACTTGGAAAGAAACAGGCAGGTCAGGATCTTTCTATTTATGTAGATTATGTGTCCCTACCCCTTCATCTCCCCTACTCTCGATCTCATGTAGGTTGAGCGTTGTGCCCAGTTGAAGACCCAGTTGTTGGACTCCGAAGCTACCATCAGAAAGTTAAACATACAGGTTGAAGAACTGAAACTGCAGTTGAAACAAACACAGGCAGGTTTGTATCTCAAATGAAGTAAGCTCTTTATAAATTGCTTTTATCAAAACAACATGAGATTTTTCCAGAGTCTTAGAAAGATCCATGAGCAACTAATAAATCATCACTACATAGATTTCAGGTTTAAAATGAGTCTATTTAAAGATGCAGTTTAAATGCAAACTTACCCCAACTTCCTTCTGTAACAGAAAAGAAGAAAACAGAAGGGAGGAAGCACACCTACTTGAATATTTTTTGTTTGTTTGTTTATGTTACTACTAAGAATGAAGGCATTAATATTTGGTGATAACATAAATCACCCTTTTCAAGTAGGTGTGTTGTGTTTTAATGCTTTTAAATTCTTTTATGTTCACAATAAGAGTAATCGATTTGAAATTATCACATGTCTCAGTATTAAACCTATCTTTCTGACAGCTGTAGTCAACACTGTTAATGTAGGCTCATATTGGTAGTAGGAATTTGCACGAAGCAACCCAGTTTTCCTAATACCTGTAACTCGGAGGATGCCAATGTGTTGGATTTCTGATATCAAGATGAATTCATGCTTTGGTACATAAATTTTAATTAAAAATCAGAGATGTAAGAAACTGTAATTTAAGGAATCATGATCTGTAGAACTAGCTAATAAGAATACATATTTTAGGTAGAGCCTTACTTGAAGGGAAAAGGAATATATAAAATAACAAAAAAAATCAGTTATAATTTGCATATAAAAATCTATTTATATGATTACATTGCATTCTCAGGTTTGCAATTAGTTTCACGATAAGTTCATTTTGATTAAATAGTAATTTAAATGCTCTCTTAGCTTTTCTAATCAGTTACGAGTCTCTCTGTTTCTCTCACGCGATCTTGGCTGTGTAGCTCTAGAGAATGAAGTGTACCGAAACCCAAAGCCTTCGCTTGTTGACCGTTCTCTCCTTGACCTGACTGCTGATAGGATTATGCCTGCGGATATTTATGTGGATAGTGCCTTCTTGAAGGCCCAGGTCATGGGTGAAGGCATCCAGGGAAATGCTGTGACGAGAGCCGGGTATCGCCAGCAGCTGCCGGCACGGAGTGCTTCTCCAGATTCTGACTTGGAATGTGTGGCTCAAACCAGGGCTAGAATAAAAGAACTAGAAAAAGAGGCAGAGTACTTGGAAGAAGCCTACAGGAACTACCAAAACAGAGTGATCCAGGATGCAACTGCAAGCAGAACATCAAGAAAGAAGCAGTCTCCTTTGCTTCCCACATACGCTTTTAGCAGAGCCCCCTTGACTATACAGCACGAATGTCTAGAGGGCAACCCTAGCTCCCAGCACTCTCCTCTGAGCAGTCCAAGAGGCCCAAAATACATTGGAAGAGTTGGCCAGGTTGAAGTCTTAAATCCACTCACACCACCACATAAAAGAGCATCTTCCTCAAGACGCCTTTCTTCCACTCCTGTTTCCAAAATGGAAAGAGATCTCAATAAAAAGAAACTTTCTGATGGTAAGCCACTTCTGAATGTGGTGATGTTAGTGTTTTATTTACTGTTCCTGCTCTGCGATTGGCAGATGAAGATGAAATGGTGATAATCTTTTACTCATTTAGTTATTATTTACCTAGTGGGCAGGAGAAGATTAGAACCACAATTTGTTAAGTAAATGGAATATCAGTTTTTCACAAAAACAGCACTGAATAAGTCGTTTGAGGGAGGCTAAACATATTGCACTTAGTTCAGGTAGTTTTAAAAATAAGACTATGCTATATAATTCGCTGCCCTTAGTATTAATCATAACTATTTTGAGAGGTTAATTATAATTTCCTAGCTTTAACATGCCTATGTCGGCATTCTCAGCTTTTCCTGTAGCAGCTGTAGTTACATGTGTGCATGGCCATGCTTGTAATATTGTACTTTGCGATTGCTATCGCAATGCCTAATAATTATTTAAATAATTTATTTAATAATATTTTTTAAAGTGGCAGTAGTCAAAAAAGCAAGCAAAAGAGAAAACTGCAAATGAAAAGAAAACTTCAAGCTATTTCAAATCTGTAATATACCTGTTTCTAGAATCATGTAGTTCTTGTCTGCAAATCAAAATTGATATAAGTAGTATGAGAAACAAGTAAGGTAACAAGGATGATAAGAATCAGCTTCTGTATAAAGAACTTCTTCACATCATAAATAAGTTGTGGAATTTATCTGTCCTGTGGCAGCAAGTATAAAAGTAGAAATAAAATTCCTTGCCAGGAGGAGGACTCCAAAAAATGATGGATAGCTGAAAGTTGGGGTAGGATGGGGTGCCAGAGGTAGAATGTTACTCTTCTTATTTTTAAATTTACCTGTTCCAAATGTTTAATAATGGATTTTTTTTTCTTAAACAGATTAGAGACAGTCTGGTCTATTGTAGCTGTTTCAATAACATTCTGTTATTGAAAACTAGAGCTTACAAAACTGTCTTTATGTTAGTAGTCAGCTTTTACATGAATTGCTTACAAGCAATCCTGCACATGAAATATCCTTCATTACAGTAAACTTCATTGCAGTACAGAGTTGTGTTGTAAATTTGAGATGTCAGAATTTTAAGTTTTAAAGCTTAACAATCCTCCCTTTCTTTGTACCCATAAGAGGCTAGTTGCATGATGGCAGCTTTATTTTTCTGTAGGAACAATGCCTTGTTTAGTACACAAGATTGATTTGGTTCTGGAAAGGAGTGAGAGTTGGTAACAAAGGAGGGTATTGCCTGACTTTGCTATTACAGAACTGGAAGGTAATTTGTGTGAATCCGAGATATTATGCATAGATATGCTTTCAAGGTGAACCATGCCAGTTACTGCTCTGGAGAAGTCCTCTTCCACCTACCTACGTGGGCATTTTATAAATGTGATTTCTTCTTCCTAACTACAGTACCTTTCATGTGTTATTTTATTGAATTACATCATTTTTGTTTCACTTAATCTTCAAATTTTATGGCTTTTTTTTTTCAAGTCCCTTTTGCCTCTGTTTTAAGATGATTAAATCAAGATGACATTTTTCTTCCTTGCTTATGAGAATATTGTGAGTGACTGTCAAGGCCTATTAGAATACAAATGGTATATCTGCCGCTTTCCTTTATATTTTAGAAAGTTTACTCTGTTGAAGAAGTTAAGTAAGTTTAACATTATTTGTTCCTGATAAATCCTTGGCAATTGTTATGTTAACCTCTATGAAAGCTTAGTCTTGTTTAAGATAATCTGGAACTTCTCTGGTTATGTTTCAAAAGAGCAAATAGTTTGCTATATTTTTGAATATTCAGGCCGCCTCCAAGAATTTTTTAAAACAGTGCAACTTCTTCAGTACATTCTTGCATGCTTTCAGGTAAATATTTTCAGATTTTGGCACCTTGGATGCTTCTAACTGAGGCTTTAAGTATCTTTATTCTTACTGTATTTTTTTTAAAAAAATCATTTTTGATCTTCCGTCTGCTTAATAGAATTTATTGCATCAAGTATCTAGCATATATTAACGTAAGCACTGATGCAAAAGGGTGACTATTCCTATTTTTATCAGCATTTTTTTATCATTAACACATTATCTGTGTTCTCTTTTGACTTGCTGTAATTATTGGTGCTTATCTAGTAAAATACCACAGCGAGTCAGAGATACTTAAGTTCCTAGGATGTGTTTTGAAATAGCTTTTTGTTTCAGAAAAGTGGGGAAATTTTGTAGAGAATTTAGATCAAATTCTCATTAATAGGAAAGAATTAATTGATCATCAGAAACTGTAGGTGGTATCAGTGGAATTTACAGGTCCAAGTGAAGAACAGTAGGACGAGGGGTTTGGAAGAAAGCAACTTCAAAGAAGCTAAGGAGTCTGGTAACGGGCTTCCTTGAGAAGATGCTCAAAAACAAAGGGTGAACTGGCAGTTTGAACAACGTGCTAGCTGAATTAGATGGAAAATTGCAATGACAAACCAGCTGTAAAGTGCCACATAGTGATTTATGTGCTGACAAGAATTGGATTGCTTCCCCTTTAATATCTGTCTGCTCCGTAATGGAAAAAAGTTTCAAAAGACTTCTGATGCAAAGTGCTTTTATATTGACATATACATAGTACTGGTTTCCAGAGGTGACTAGAGCGCTAACTGTGTTTTTAGTAGAAAAGCCTAAGTCGTTCTGGAACCTTCCATGGAGTTTTTTGGTGCGGTTGAGGATGTCAGTCTGAAGAGCTCAGAGTAAATGTCAAGAGAAAAATTACCCTGTATGTGAAGCTGAGAGGTTTGCTTTTCTTGCAATGAGCTGTGCTGGAGTCCAGTCATGTGTAAGAATAAATTCCAGCTCAGCTATCAGCAACCACCTTCCAAGGATGGGAGGAAGTTGTTGGGCTTCCTGTAGCACTTGCAGTTGGCAGATCCAGCAACTATTTTACTATATAATCTGTCAGGTGAAGGATGTGCTTTTTTTTCTGTTCAGTCTTTATCTTATATATTTGACCACTGTCCTTCCCTAGCCCATGCATGTGTTGTGTTTTTTCAGGCTTTGCCTATGGGACGGGAGTAAGCCTAGTTCTTGTCAGAATAATTGAGTTAGGAAAGGATCCTTTTTCTGTTCTCCCTAATTTACTGTCTCTTTCCACTCTTTGGTGTTCCTTGGGCAACGGAACTGATAAAGTAATAAGGAACACGGGTCAGACAGCATGAGAAGTTGTGCTTAACAAGTGGTTCTTTGCTTCTGGTAAGAAAGAGTGAGGTTGGCAAGGTAGCGTGCATTTCTCTGTCTCTCATGAGATCAGTAAGTTGATTCCAGGCAGTTCCCGCCACTAGCAGACACGGCTGGTGCACGAACAGGATATAAAGCGAGTGCCCGGCTTTCGTGGAGGCCGTGTCTGCTGTAGGGTATAGGGGAACCCCTAGCGTAAACCATTTTCCCTCCGCTGTGTGAAGTGCACTGTGAATGACGTACTTCTATACAGACATCCGAAAAAGCTTCCAAGCAGGGAAATGTTCATAATGACCTTTCCTCTAACCCTAGAGCTGGATTTGAATAGACAGCACTAAAAAACAATGCTAGTACTTGCTTGCTGAGTGATGCTGGATTTTGTGGGTAAAAGAAAAATAAGTAATGAGACGTGTGCAGCTGCACAGGAAAGGATTGTAAAGCAAAATTGAACCGAAATGCTGGACTTTGCCGTTTTGATAAAATATTTTTAATACAAGATCACATGGGTACCTTAGGTATCTTAGGAAACCCGAGACTTCTTCGGTCATATTGTCTGTCTGTTATCCTTTCCTGATGACTTTACCACTCTTGCAAAAGAGGTAAAGTCTTCAAAGATTTATTTTCTTTGCTTAGCCACTCATTTTCACAAATATTTAGAAACTGAAATTTCCAGATTCTATTTCCTAGTGAACGATGACTTGTGTGAGACCTCAGGCATTAACTTTGGCTGGCTGGGAATGGCATCCCTGACATGAAGTCAGGCTCAGTAGCCTTTTCCTCTAATGTCAGCATGAGAGAGATTCTTAAGTGCTGAGTAAAGGCAATTTTGCAGGGGACATAAAGGTATAATGGGGAGCTGAAAATAAGGCTTTGTGAAGAATAAATATATGATAATGAATGCTTGTAAAAGAGAACTTATAATAAAATAATTGGGAAAAAGTCCTAGTAGTTCTGTAGCTGACAATGATTTATTTAGCAGCGTTATTGCCTAAAAACACCTACAAAAATAAATTTAAAAGTTTCTGCTTTTTTTTTATTTATTTTTTTTTCCTCCCTGATGCATTACCAATGGACTTCAAATGGTGAACTCTTTTTTCAGATCTCTGCCACTGAGGAAGTATTCTCTGTTTTTGTGCCAGGTTCTAACCTAGCTCTGAAGATGGAAGTACTTAGTACAAGAAAGTCCATATTAATCCTTTAAATGTTGATGCTACTTGTGCCATAGTGGTGGTACTTGCATTGTCTAATTGTGGATATTTTATTTAAAAAGTCTTGGTGTAAAGAACGGANTTTTTTTTTTTTTTTTTTTTTTTTTGTCATTGTTGTTCTACAGAGATCAGTGGCTCATACCTTGCCTCTTCCCAGCAAAGTGTTGACCAGGTACTTTCTCCAATTTCAAAACCAGGCCATGTTTCATCTTCTGAATCTATTCCTTCCTCACCCTCCAGTCGTGGAGACAAAATCAGGTAGTGTTGTTTACAAAACAGAATTTGTAACTTCTTAATAAAACAAACACAAACATACATTTAATTGTAAAACACATGCTACTTTTACAATTTGAGTAAACCATAAATTTCACGAGATAGAATTTTTCTAAAGTTCTTTCAAGAGACCTGTTCTTGAATATCATGCTTCAAGAGGAAGTTAGTCCAAAAATGAAATTTCATTTGACAAATATGACTTGACCTTTTCACTTCTGTTATATCTGTGCTTCTTAAGAGCGTAAAGCGTGTGCAGTGTAATACTTAAGCCTCAAGTACATTGAGTATACCAGAAATTTCAAATTGCGGTATTTCTCAGTGTTTTTCAGCGTCTGCACTTTTCTGTGAGTATGTAAGGCAACGAGAAAAGTTCCAAAAAATTCTTCTTGTCCTATAACAAAGTAAAATATGATTCATTTAGAAAATGTTCTGCAAAGTTTTTTCACTACTGTAACTGAGGAAATGTGAAAGATTATTCCGGAGTTCCCTGTGCTGGGGAGGAATGGGAGCGTTTAACACTAGCTTTGAAGCCCGAGAGAGGCACTAGCTTGAGAAAGTGCTAGATGAAGGACTAAGAAGCCAGGAAAGTGAGAACGTGAAGAAATCTGGAGAAACTGAAGTAGCCTAAAGGCAAGTTGTTCTTTTGCACATGTAGCAAGTTGATAAATATCCATCAGTGAAACTTAACTCAAATTATACTCTTAAAGGGAATTAATTCTTCCTTTTAGAACTGTGCTCCTTGGCACTTTGTCTGTGCTACTTCAGTTAATTTAAGTGTTCTTGCTAAATTAGGATTTATGTATTCTAATAGGAGGTTTTATTCTTTATTTAGTGCTTGCACTATTTCAACACTAAGACTGCTCACAGATTAAATTGTATGAAGTTCTTGGGCTCAAGCCAGGCTAACTTATCTTGCTGACTTTTTGATTGGTGTGTATCTTTACATATAGCTCTATATTTAACCATAAACTCTTCTTTTTGTTTTTTTTTTGGTTTGAACTTCTATTATTAAACAGTTCGTTCTTGTGTTGATGTTTGAAAGCACNTGAACTTCTATTATTAAACAGTTTGTTCTTGTGTTGATGTTTTGGTGAACATTTGAAAGCATCAAGCACTTGAACTAAAGCAGGGTAAAGCAGGATCCTCATATTTCAAGGCAACCATTCTACATCGCTTGAAATCTGTTGCATCAGTGTAGATTCATGTAGAACTTCAATTTGGTTGAATTCTTTTTACACAGACTAGACTTTGCAGACAGAACTGAACAAAAGTTTCACCATTAATAAATAACTTTTCTGAAATTAGTGAATAATCAAAAACATACTTGCTGTTTTCTCCCCAAACTAAATCTGTAACATGCAAGTTAGCCACTATTTAATTATGTGCAATATCTATGAACAATCTTGATTAAATTTATTAAATTTATTTGTTTATTATGTTTCAAATATGTGAGGAATGTGTGCATATGTGTGGATTTCTGGATGTCAAAATATCTAGGGATTAGGTTCAGTTCATTCTGAAAGTTAAGGAGACTCAGTATCAAGCTGAGATGTGCATGACTTACCCTAGTTTTCCATCTCACTGGATTGCATCGATCATTTAAAAAATTGTCTGTGTACTTTTTCTGTGCGAGAATAATGCCTATTGGATGTTGCAGATGGGGATGTGAGATATTAATGGTCAATTAGCTGGCTATCACTTGGTGTATTTTGTTAACAAAGATAGTCTCAGAGTTCCTCACCCTTGCATGGATTACCTGATGGTGTATTTTCAGTAGCTCTCTTTCATGAGCTCTAAGGAATCTCACATTTTTGGACCTTGTAGTAGGTTTCTGTGCCAGAGGTGTAAACATGATCCTGTTAAGGTTAATGAGAACTGTTGATGTTGTAGGCTGCTACTGTGAGAACTCTGTGCAGGAGCCAGTGTTGCCTCTTTAGGAAAGGGTCAGCTTCATCCTTAAATTATTTGAAATCATTTTTAAAGGAGAACATAAGGCCACAAACTCATCACAGATTCCTGCCCAGTGGTGATAATCTGTCATGTTTTTCATATCAGAACAGATCTTTTGCATATACTTGATCTCAAAGAGTATTGAGATTATACTTGAGGCATACAAAAACTCTTAAAAAATAATTCCTTTAACAAAGCTGTTTTTCTTTCATTGTAAGTCTATTTTTACATCTGCCACTTGAATGACAGTTTTCTGTTGGCTAGAACTCAGTAGCTTCCACCAACTGTTTAAGAGTTTAAATCGAGACAATGGAGTATTCCCACTTCATTCTTTAACAAGTTCTAATGCTTCTAAAAATCTAAAGCATTTTTTAATTTGAAACATTGGTTCATATGTCCATGTACCTTCTGAATAGGAGTCCTCAATCTTCCTTCCTGGACTTTCATTTCCAAAGATTTATATTAGGGAAATTAATAACTTTTCAAACTAAACTGCACAAAAATATTCCTCTTTCCATGCTGCTTTGTTACCAGTGGTTTGCTAATGTGATTTTGCTTTGGTAAAAGGCAGTTGAAATAGCTCATACCCACCACCCATCATTCCCGACTTGATGACTAAGGAAAAATAATTTGTCCTGAGGAATAACTTGTCCTGAGGCAGCTCTAGCAGGCGTTCACAGACCTTTCTTATTTTGGTATCACATTTAATGCACTTTTAATGTAGAGAGGATACTTTATGAAAGCTTGGTGGAGAGCTTTTAAATTCTAGGACTTGAAAAGAGCCTACAGGAATTTCTAGGGACCGAGAGTTTTGTTCCGACTTTGCCTGGTGATTCCCCAAAGGTCTCCCTGGCTCTCCTTGTCATTTGCACTTTCTACAGTGTGGCTTAGTGCTGGGCAGGGGGCCCATCATTAATGTGCGTCGTGGAATTAGTTTAAGAGAGCAAGTGGTAATGGAAAGTCACTTAAAATTTGCTGCTGTAACACCAGTAAGACAGTACAGGTTAGACCTCAGTCAGTGAGGAAGAACAACTACTTCTATGAATACAGGAACTCTCTGTTTATTTTTATTTCAACTCTGAGTGGGTATGAAGAGAGCTAATAAATACAGACAGGAAGACGAGAGTTATAAAGCAGATTACTATCTAAATCTTTGCTTTTATGCTCAGGGCTGAAGAAAGTGATTGTGAGGATTGCTAACAATATTTTTTTGGTTTTGTTTTCTTTTTTCTCTCTTTTTTTCTTTTATCTCCTGTTTGTTTATTCTTTAATGGGCATTTTAAGTGTGTTAAACTTCAGTCATTCGGTGTCAATTGGCACGTCAGTACTTATGGAATATTGCTGTTAAGACTCAGCCCAGGTTTTGGTTGTCAGCTTTGCTTGACCAAATGGATTTTGAAAACTGTTTAAAAATGCATGTGCTTAATTGTCTTAATGAGGGACATCTCTTTGTTTACTAAATCCAAGGCACTGAATCGAATGCCTTTCTGGGAGTGTTGTAGGATACGATATTGAAGAAAGTGACGAACATATGTTTGAACCCGTGGGCATTTAAGAATTATTTAGCAACTAACCATTTCTGTGAAGGAAAGAAAACACTTTTCTGGATTAAACTTAAAAAAATTAGAAGTTCCACTTACTCTATTTTATTTAATTTACAGTGTCAGTGATGTTACTGAACTACCCCTCTCAAAAGATGGATAATTTGTGGTTTTATGCAAATTTATTGTTTTTACTGATCATTTCTCTTTCTGGTGGTATGTTTTGTTTGTTGTCCCCTTCTACCCGACTGGAGACTTGAATTCTTTAGAAACTGTAAGCACAAATATATTTATGCAATGATAAAAAGGAACAGCTGGGATGTAGTAAGCTCCTTTATAAAGTGCTGCTAGTGATTTTCATTAGTGACTGCACTACTTTTGCTGTTCTGGTTAAGTTTAGTAGCTAGGGCATGTGGGAGTTATTGTTCTTTCATGTTACTTATCTGATTAGATAAACAGGGAATTAAAATGAGGTCACTAACCCCATTTTTCATAGAACCCAGATTTTCACCCATACATATATGTTTTGCCAGATATCTAATCCCAATATATTTCTAACGCATCTGTTAACATGATGTCTAAGAAAGACATGCTGCTTCAAAAAGGCAAATTTCTTAATTTCAGTCAACTGTTTGTATCACACTTTGTCTTCTTTTATTTATTTCCTCTTTATGCCTTTTCAGAGTATATCTTGTGTTAATGTAATGTGTTTATCTTGGTGGTTTGTGGGCCTTGGGGGAAGGTTGCAGGGGCAATATCTTAGCAAAGGGATGTACATGACATTCGGTGAAATGTGGAGAGCTATATTCAGATACCTTTGTGAGTCAGAACTTTACAGCCTTTTTTTCTTGTATGTTTTTACATTGGGTTTAGTCTGTTGCTAAACTTGTGAGTAATCCTTGTGTTTAAAATCTCAAATCGTTGCTTGCTTAAAAGCTTAGCAGTTCTGTTTACTAAATTCTTTGTATTCATCCTTCTTTCAGGCTTCATAATCAACCAACAGACAAACAAGATTTCAGTGATATTCTCAAACCAGAGAAACTAATATATGAGGACCTTGAAGAACATGTTTCTTCCCTTGAAGGTAAATTTTGAAGTATTTTAAACAGTTATTCCAGTAAATTGAAAGAGAAATGCATCTTAGTTTTGTTTTGTCTTCCTTTGAATGAATTTATTTTGCCATAGGATTATCAGAGACTGTTATATTATATAATTATAATTTACATGGTGAGGGAACACATTAGAAGGTAACAATTGCAAGACAGTTGATGTAGTAATTTGAGACTATGGTTGGAGAGAAAAAAATCTCATGATTAGGGACAATCATGAGATTGTCTAATCCCTAATTTTCTTCATATTTGCATCTTTAGAGGGACAAGTTATATATTAAGTATATATAAAAATACAGTTGGTTCTGTAATTTGGAATTGTATTTCTTTAAAATTTGTATAATCTTATTCTGATTATTTCATTAGGTCTTAGACTTGTTTTAAGTAACTGTGAAACTGTATAGAAGAATGTGTAAGTGTGTGTGTATGTGTGTATGTATATATATGTATATGCATATATATATGCACTCACACAGATACTTAAAAGCAAAATGTGTAAATCTGTGGTTTAACTTGAGGTTCTATTTACTGCATAAAAAAAGACTTCAATGAATATTAATTACGGACCAGTTTTGGAGCAGTTTTACCATCTGAAGATGAGTTTCTGCAGCCATTATGTCTTCCATTATTAATTTTTTTCCCTTCAGTTGCTGAGGTTTAAATAGTATATTATGTGCTACAAATTGCTTTAGAGTCTCTAAATGCGTGAAAAACACGTGAAACTACAATGGCCACGATCAGTATCTCCAGGTGGGTTTGGAACATTTGGTTAAGTTGCTAAAACGAGAATTTAATCCTAGTATTTTTCCTCTGAGATAAGCATTTTATTCAATAATTTTTCTGCTATGTGCAGATAGAGTTTTTTCCCGATGTGGTGTTTTATGCAGCATAGTGTGAAATGTTTCGCTCGCCTTTATCTGTTGCAGTAAAGCCTGCATGGACAGTTTTAGTAAGTTAGAAAGGAACTACTAAAGGTTAACGTACTTCATGAAGTCAGTAGCTGCGCTGCTGTTTTTTTCAGGCTGTGAGGGACACACAAATGTTAGGCCTGAGCAACCTTAGCTACTGGGAAACTGTTAATGAAAAGGTTGTGAACAGCGTGCTTCGCTTTTCCACGTTTGTTAGCTCTGACAAACGGATGACAATTATCCTATGGGAGAAGCAGAACCACTGGTTTCCCGGAAAATATAATTCCCAACCGATGAGTGTTTTTCTTGGCCTGATGTGGGCTTATTCTTTTTGGTTTTGGTTAGATCGTATTTCATAGGTTCACTCCTCTGAACTGTGTATTTGATTAACATAGAAAAAAAACAAGTCTGTTTACACAGGAAACATGGTGAGGGTATTTAGTGATAACAAGGGGAAAATAACTTAGCTGTGCATTTCTGCCTGAATCTTACTCGCAATAAAGGTTGTTTTAAATTTAGCTGATTTCATTTTCTTTTTACAATGTTTAAGTGCTTACAAGCTTTTAATGTGAACAGAGCCTGTAGCCACTGACAAGACTTTCTGCTCTTCTCATATGTTAATAATATTTGATTCATTGAATTTTATATTAGAGACTTTTAGAAGCATATTCTTTATTTCATATTGCATTTATTTTATCAATATTAGACTAGGTTGACATTTTTTTTAGTAATTAGGCCTGAGTAGATACAGTGCTCGAATAACTTGTCACTGTATCATTGCTGGACATGGGGCAATCAAAAGAATAATTTAAAGAGTTTGCAGATATTGTTGTTTTTTAAAACAATGTGGTTGAGTACATTATTTTGCTTGAGTTAGATTGCATCAGAAGAAAACCTCAATATATCTAGTAGGAGTTCAGAAGGATTAAAAAGGAGAGAGGATGTCCCAAAAGGATTGGAAAGGGGGGAGAATTTCCAAGAAAAATTTTGGCGCATGGAGGAAGTCTGTAAAATCTAAAAAGTATTTGTAATATAATATATGCAGTGAAAGAATGAGAGAAGAAGGAGAGAAGTAAAACCAGACTGTGCAAACAAAGGTTTTCTTCCCTACTAGAGAACATGAAAAGCCCTTTAATTCTAACACGAGCGAACTCGAGCAAGCAAAGATTGGAATTTCTGTTGGCAGTAATAGCCATTCGTTGATCTGACTGTCTTAAGGGAATCAGTTGTCTTTCACCACACTTGCATAAAAGAAGGAAAATATACAAAGAATAAGTTACTGTTTATTTTCTTTCCAGAATGGGTAAGGGGATTGTTACTGTGTTATTTTGTTGAATTTTCTGTTTGGGTGTTTAACTAATTTTTAGAAGTTAGATGCAGTATTTAACAGAAGCATGTTTTTGATGGAGTTCTTTGACTATATAAACAAATGTCAGTACAGCAGATATTGTAGATCTTGCTTAAAGCCTTTTTCATTACTCATTCACATCTTAAAAATATTTTAAATGACTTTAAATGGTGTGATGGATTATTCCTTACATATTGTACAGCTCTGTCTCAAAAGTATCCACGAGATGCCACTCTGATAAGCATTACAGATATCCTGAGAATTGACTGATCCTTCATATGGAAATAATTTTTATGTTGATAACACTGTAATTTAAACTTAGTGTTAAAGATAGAGCAAAAACAGGTAGTAGATTTTTTGTTTTTCTTTGAGTATGATAGCCCATTGTCTATAGAGTATGTGTAAACTTGGCTTTCCTAAGGATAGCTGGTAGAACAGCCTGTTGTTTTTGAAAGAAACTGGAAGCATTTTCGTAGCTTTGCTAGGCTGACAGTTCATCCCAGACTTTCTCTGATGCTTTAAAAATCCTTTACAAATTTAACTGAAGCAACTCGCATCTTTCTGAGAAGGAGGCTAATTAGGTGCTTGGTTTCTCTTCATTCCAAACATTTCCATTTTATTACAATGTGGAAAAGAAAAATGTTTGAAATCATGCTGATAATTGAAGGACAATTTCATCTGAATCATAAGGCAAAACTTAAGGTATCTATGCTTTATTGCACTAAATTCCTGAAAAAAAAATGGTCCTGTGTAGTTCAGGTTGGGTAACTCGAGCTCGTGGATGCATTTGACTTTAACTTCTTTACTTGCTCTCTCCCATGAAATTGGGGCAGTTTCCGTGTGTGTTTTGCATATAAAGAAGCAGTTGAGTACACTAGTGAGGAGGACACAGAAGAAATACAGTAATTTTGTTTTGTGAGGTGAAACACACATTCTACAAGGAGAAGAAAATACAAGGTAGAATATCTGAGTTAGCAGTGTCTATCCTGATCTATTGTAAAGTTCATTGAAGACGTCAGATATCCCACTGAAGAAATAAGATGCGATCAGATATATTAAAAAAGCATTCATATGCATGAAAATGAGGAGCTAGACATGGACACATGATTTTTGTGTATTACACATCTTAATTATGTAAGAGATGAAAATGTTCTGATGCTGTTTTGTATATTTAGCCTTGAGTCTGTTTTGCATTTGTAACACAGATGTGTTCCAATAGCTAATTTCAAAACCAACAACTCTGTAATTAAAGGAGCAAGTATAGCCTATGATAATTCTTCATTCTAGGGTCAAGTTGGAGGGAAAATGCTCAATTAGTGCTTATATTTCTGTTCTAATTTGGCCATTCCCACACTTGGTGTCCTTTCCTTTGCCCCGCTGTTGCAATTACAGAATAATGAAGCTATTGTTCAAATATCTTCTGCAGATCAGGGGGACATTCCAGAGCAGTGTGAAAGTGCCATCCTGCACCCAGCTGAGGACATGGTCTTTGGAAATGGTGTCACTGCACCAGCAACAGCCGCCAGGGACAACCAACCAGCACAGCATCACTTAAGTGAGTAAAGATATAAAGATATTTATGCTGAAGTGATTAAACATATTCTTGGAAAGTGGTGTTTCTATAATAAAGGGGAAAGAGTGTTTTCTTCTCCTTTATTGCATGAGGATTACTTTTTCAACCTTGTTTTAGTTCTTTTTTTTTTTTTTTAATTTAATCATTTTAAGACCCCACCTCATCTTATGGAGAGAGATTTTGATCTTTTTTTGTTTTGTTTTTTAGAAAGATTTTTTATTATTTCTCCTCTTGATAGAAATAAGCCTTTAGAATTTAAAAAAAAAACATATTTTCCATGCTGCATATCTGGATTTTTTGTTTTGATTTCTGTGATTCATAGTTCACAGAGTTTACTATCATATGCTTATTTAATTCTTTGGGTAGATGAGAAATATTTCAGTGATTCCCAGGCAACTTTTCTAGTTAGTACTGGTAACATTACAATTATTTTTACATTTTTTGGCTTTATAATATTAAAAAGAAATCCAACCACATTCCACATGAGCTGCATGAATTTTAAGATGGCAGATACATGTGTAAGCAGACACTGACATCTTCTTTTAACACCTAAATCCATACTTCAGTGGAGGATTATGTGCATGTACAGAGGAATTTTCAGATTTAGAGCAGAAGTCTGTAATAGGAATGAGAAATGTACAGAGAGGTTTTTCCACTTTTCTCCACTTTTAGCTCTACTGTTTAGCTCTTGGGGAGGCCTAGAGCAAGGTAGAAACATGGAGAGGTGGAGAGAAATATGTGTGTGTAGGGGGGTGTATGCATATGCATACATACATGCTAACATCCATATGCATACATACATACATAAACTTATACACGTAAGCAAAATGTCTAGTTTTCTCATTTTCTCATTTTCTATTAATGCCATATAGGAATTTGTTGTCTACTTGTATGTCCTTGGTTTTGCCCAACTTAATTAGAAACAGGCTTTGTTACCGAGGTTATTCTTACAGTGGATTTCAGTGTTTGCTACTCTAGTAGATCACTGAACAATGTAAAACCAAAATGTAACCTCACGATATAAATCAAGTTATGGATGTTGAAATAACTTTCCACAGCTGTATTGCATCAAAGACAGACTGAACAACAGAAGAGTAAAGATGAGAAAATGTTGGAAGAAGAAAGGATAGAGAGGGAAGAAAGACAGAGAGAACAAGAAGCAGCTTTGGGAAGAGAGCAAAAAGAACTGGAAAAGCTGAACAAGGAGACGGTGACTTAGTATTTTAATTCCTGATAGTAATGTGGCTTTGTCAAGATTGGTGTGTGTGTGTTACTTGGTTAAAAACAGATTTTACGCTCTTTCAAAAGGTGAAATAATAGAGGTCACCTTCTTTTCTGTACAGGTGTGATTAAACAAAGAGTATTGCTAAAATTCCTTTTTCACCTGAAGCAGATAGATACTTTTTCCTCTGTACTTCGTATAATCAGAAGCTACATGATTCCCGTAACTCTAAGTTACAGTTTTATGGCCAGAACTTAGAATCCAGTTATCACCAGAATATCAAAACAAGCTGTGAATTTGCAGTCTTTCTGGTCTGGACTGCCCCTCTTGCAGCCCCACCAGAGTGTTTGTACATCTGTTGACTAGTCATTCAGATGGGTTACTGTGATTTCTTAAATGGCATAGTTTGGGATTTAAGCAATAACTTAGTTCATCTTTAACTGATTATAACAAGCTTAATGATGTTTAGACTGGCATACTTTACTGAACTTAATATGAAGTTCTGTATTTGTTACAAGTTGTAAATACTCTTCTTGAGCTGATCAATATTTAATTCTGATTTTGTGTCCTGAAGTGTATCCAAGACTCGACGAAAGTAGATGAAAAAAAAGAAGATAAGGAAATATTTGAAAACAGTAATTCTGGTGCTGGAGATAACATAAGGGGCTCTTCTCCAAATCCGTTAGAAAAATACATGAAAATAATTCAGCAGAGAAGAGAGGAGGAACTGGCTAACAAGGTGATTATTTCAAAACTAGATCCCACAAAAATAAGTTATTTAAATTGATATCTTGTTAAGTATGTTTAGTATGAAAACAGTATTCTATTGTTTCTTCTTCATTCAGAAGATTAATTAAAAAACCATCTGAGGTGAATGATTGGGTTTGTGTTGAAGAAATGTGTTAACAAAAGGAAAAAAATGGAATTTTCTTTGATAAGTTTTTTTTTTTCGTTCAGCTATGCTGTGTTTTGTTAGCTACTAAAACACTACATTTTAATTTAAATGTGTGCAGTTTTAGTAACCTTCATTTAATAAACTGTTTCAATAAGCTGTCTTAAACTTCAGATGCTAATACTGGAGTCACAGATAAAATTAGACTTAAGAACCAGTTACAGAAAGTGTATTTTCCTCTTCACTTCCAGGATTCAAAAAAAGAAGAAACGGAAGAATTATCGCTTATAGAAGGACTTGTATCTAGTGAAAAAGATGACAGGTAAGGCATTAAGGTATTATTAATCAATCACATCTGTTACTCATTATTAATAAATAGGATAAATATTTATAAATAAAAAACAAGATAAACTTGTAATGAAAAGCTAGTGTCTTGAAAAATTAAGGACCCTCCCAATTCTTCTACATGTAAAAGTAATTTTCCATGCATTATGTAGAATCAGGATCTAGGAGCTCCATTCAGTGGTGTTCCAAAAGGTGCAATTAAAACTGTTAATCTGCAGCAGAGCAGCCCCTCAATTCCTTTAGTGAACTGAAGTATTAGGGATTCCCCCAAGGCATTGACCAAAATTTGTTAGCACTGCAGGTTGCTTGTAGGCTTTTATTAGCATTGAATCCAGCATCGATTTAGCAGTAGCAACATAGAAATATAAGAGACTAATTTACACACTGGTTTTGGAGAGTTTTTTTAGCAACCTGTGCTAAGCTTTCTTAGTCCGTTGCTGTGGTTTTCTTTAGAAACCCGTGGTAAGGTTATATAGTTTTCAGTTGCTTGATAGGAAAAATCATTCTCTGTCACACCTTTTTGTTTGCATGGAAGCTCAAGTTCCTCTTTAAAACCAGTATGTATATTTAAGATGAAGTACTTTGAAATCATACCAATCCTTTTATTATTTTTTTCTTTCTTCTCCCAAATACAGTGCTGCAGGCATTTCTCATGGAGAGGCTGATGAGAGTTTCTGGTGAACAGCAGCTTTTTCTAGTACTGTGGCTGTAAGTGAAGCTGTGTGAAACGTTAGAGCCTGCACGAGGAGGATCACAGGCTGTATAATTACAAATGTATAAAAATGGTATGAGCTGTCTCATCACCTCAGTCATGGAATTCAAACAGTGAGTCTAGGTGCCTCGTTGGTTCATGAGGATGCCTGTCCTTGGTGTGTGTTGAGAGGGGAGGCAAAGCAGCATCAAGAGACAGATGGGTACGTTCAGGTAAATTGGTTTCTCTAATTTGACACGTTTTTGAAGTGTTGTTTCCCCTCCCTTTTCTCCGTTACATTTTACAGATAGTAGGTCACAAAGAAACAGCGTTAAGTGTAACAAGAACTTCAAATATTGCGTGTTCTTAAAGGTGCTCTTTGGAGAGAACCTTGGCTGGTGCAGTTTTGAGAGCAGAGTGTGACAGAACCAAAGTAAACAGCCCCCCCTTGCCCCTATTTTAAGGGAAAAAAACACTTCTAAAAGCAGCTTTATTTCAAGCATTGCTTTTTTTTTTTTTTCATATATATATTAACCAGTCCAAAATGGAGAGATTCAAATAAAAGTGCTATTTAACTCCTCTTTATTTAAGCTTTGTATTTTGTAGGTAGATTATAGGCAAGATCATTAAACTTTATTTACAATATAAAATACAGTATTTCTAATCAATGAAGTAATTGCAGTTGGCAGCATATAGTACAACTCACACTGCATTTGCGGCTGCGCCTCCTGACCTAAGTACAAGAATATGAAGCCAAGTTTGACAGAATTTAGGGGCAAAAACTCAAACTCTGTCTTGAATTTATTGGATGTGAAACGCTGTGTACGAAAAATGTGACAGAAATAAACTCTTTTTTTAAATTAAGATAAAGAGTCATTTGGTGGCTCGTCTGGTTTTACACACTGCTGCATTTGGTGTTGCAGCAAATTTGGAATTTACAAGGTGTCTAAGAGGCTCCTTCTGTTTGAGGTCAAGAAGGGGATGGTAGCGCGTGTTGCATTATGCTGGCCTGGAGCAACTATCAAAACTTAGTGCTAGAAAAGCCTTTAGCCTGCTCGCCCCTATTGCAGCTTGCACCTGCAGGGCCTCCTTTCCCAGCACATCATCGAATGGATACTACTGAACAAAATGTGTTGAGCTTCTTAAGATAGAGATGTAAGAGCATAAAGATGCACCAGTATTAGAGTAGCTGTAAGTCTGTTTTCAAATAAGCATACACAAGTGTTGTCTATTATCTACAAATATTTATTTTAACACTTGGATGTAACTACAGGAAGCCCTTGGCACTGATAGAAAATATTGATTCACTGTTAGGTTACAAAAATTTATACATAGCAAAATTTAATGCTCTTTACATAAAAATATTAGACTACTTAAACAAAACTTCCAAAACTCCCAGTAATAGCTACACTGAATTAGAAAAGAATTAGGCTTTAAGACACTGCCTCCATGATTACCCTTATGCAAACACTGGGCTAGAACATCACCTGCATTGCTGTAGAAATGTCTCCTTCATGCAACAGGTAAGAACATACACTAGGCTATTTTGTCATATTTGCTCTACATTGATCAACTTTGCCCCTTGTTTTGAAACTGTCAAATTAGACTTCAATATTTAATGAAGAAAAAACAAAACATATTGATGTTTAATAACCCCCAACTGTCTTTTCATTTAATACTGACTTGAAACTTGTGCTTCCTTTTATTTATATTCAGCAAACAGTCAAAACTATCAAACCACACGTCAGCTTAACATGGGTATGACTTAAATATTTAGTTTTTCAAATGACTGATGTATTTTACTCTTTCCCCAACATTTATAGATATATCATATAGAACAAACACCAAATATACCATCACTAATACTCAAGATATCACTGAATGCTTCTGAAAAAAACATTAATTAGAAGGCAGACTTCTATGGGAAATGACTTTAAAATGGCACCTTTTTTTTTTCTGAACACCACATTTCCTTAATGTTGTAGTTAATTTGTAAAAAGGAAAACACGTAAGCACTGACTATAAATTTGCTAAGCACCAAGATAGAGAAAGGTGGACATCCTGTATTCTGCTTTATGGCTGTAATTTTTTTTATTTTTATTGTTTGTGTAAAACTCTGCAAAATTACTTCTCTGCTCGTTTGGAGTATTTGGAGTAGTTAAATTGGTGTCATTTTAATAAGGTAACACTTTCCACTTAAAATGTAGGATAATGGTCTCCTGCTGCTATATAAATGCTAAGACATTTATAGAAAATAAATATTAAGGCAAAGCTGACATTTATTTTCCAAGAAGGGGATCATTATCCAGATCCAAGGATCTACATTCCATTAAATAGTTAATAAAAAGATTAAAACTTGGGACATTTGTTCAACACTCATGTACACACAGTCCAGTGACTGCTTCTTCATTAAAAAAAGTGGCACAAAAGTAGATTCCTGTGGCCCAGTTAAAGAGGGGCCAGAGACTGCCCAGTCAGTTAGTTAATAACTTAGTTGTCTGGTAAATACTGCAAGTGTGCTGTCAAATGAGCACAAGTAATTAAAATCTTGAGCTAGCCACAGTTTCATGTGATATATAAATTAAGAATAAATCCCACATTGTACCCGTGCCTTTGTACAGGGCCTGCACAAAGATCTACTGCTTGCTGGTTTGGAGCACCTGCTGCCCTCCTGGGCAGGGATTCATGCTGTGGTACCCAGTAAATACCCAAAGTCCTAAGGAAAAATAATTTGGTCACTAGTTGTGAAGTGTTGCCTTTTAAAATGCCTGGACTAAACCCTCCATTCTCTGCATTAAGGGATGGAAGATTACCCGCGGGAAGCATTCCCTATGTACAGGTTTCCAGGAGTTTGAATTTGAAGCTTTTGCACTTCCATATTATTTTGTTTGGTAGACACAGATCAGTACTGCAGAGCAGCTAGTGGCTGATTTGTCAGAGCTACCGAATTCTTCTGCTCAATTACAGTGGCAAACATTTATGTGAAAGAATTGAGTTGCTCTTTGGACCGAGACTGGATGTCCTGAAGCTCCTGCTCTTCTTTTGCTTTGATATCCTGGTAGGCCTGCATTTTGCTCGCATCCTTTAAGTAGGCCCAGTTAGAGGACAGTATCATGAGGAAGTGGATCTGGAAGAGAAGGGTGAGCATGATGGCTAGTGAGCATGGCAAGAGGCAAAGCAAGCTGCTAGTTAGATTAATAGACGCTCCTTCAAGTCATAACCAAAAGTTACTCTACGTTAATAAGCATTCTGTTACCAAAACAAGCACGGGGGCTACTTCAAATGATCTCTAGGATTTGGCATGCTAATATTTAAGTTGGTTATTTAACATTTAGACAACGTTAGTATAAGTAATAAAGTGAGCTAGAGTTTTACTGATCAATTAAAATGCAGAATGGGGGAAAGGGAAAAAAAAGTTTTATATGTGGCAATTTATATAATGTGTAAACGAAAAGGTGCTCAGAAGAACCGCTTGCTAAGGCTGTGGTGTTTCTGTATGTACAGGCACAGAGGCTGCTACCTCTCGTTTTCCCCAACAAGCAGATGGGAATTCTGCCCCTACCCCCAAAAAAGACTAAAATTGTAAACAGTTTTATTTACGTGAACAAAGCTACATTAACATATTGGAAAATTAAACAACAAAACATGAGTCCAAAACTAAGCAAAAGCATGCAATCTCTGAGTTAAGAAATCTTAATAACGTATCTTTATAACTACATTTTAAACGCCCATTGTCTAACTTTTTAAGTTTTACACCAAGTATAGAAATTGGTTGGTGGGTCTTTTTGTTGCATTTTTCTTTCTCTAGTTTGTGAAGTGAATAACTCTCTTTCCAGCTTCTTTTCAGCATACTTCATGCAAAAGAAATCTACATCTGAAAACATTGATTCACCGCTCCTTTTTCACCACTGTAAGCACGTCACTAGGATCTATGCATGGTTTTGCTTCCCTTGCAATCATACTTACATTTTTGAGATCTGGCTACTGAGAAATCAGTTACTAAAGTGCGAGCCGTACAAAAAGTGAAGTTACCTAAACACAGCTTCTTACTAGCTTGGGGTCCAAAAGGAGGTGATTGTTTTACGCAGAGCTAGTACAAGGACAGATCTTCTGCCAGAGAGAGCATGATTTGGCAATCACTTGAAAAATAAGTTTTAAAGAAAACACTAAATCAGTTTTATCATCCATACACCAGAAATAGAGGCCAACAGCTTCACAATACCTGGGCTTTGCCAAAAGATACTGGCACTGTTTTTATTATTCTTTCATGTCATATATGTTGCGTGCTCCCTGTTTCTTGTATTGGTGTTCAGGACGCAGAAGAACAAACCAGTACCTCTGACCCTGAACTGTTCCAGTTTTGTTTTAGAGAGAGATGACTGTTAGAAGCAAGCGGAGATTTTACCTGAAAACATCCCATCTTCAAAAGGATCGTTTACAACAGGCCTAGAGTAACTGAATCCTCTCACCGTGAACAAATAGCCAGATCTCATCCACATCATAGTTCATATACAAGAAGTCATTTTATTAATCTGATGAGCTAAATGACGCTTACTGAAGCTATTTACAGTTACTGTAACAAAATTCAAAAAGCTAGACTTTTTTAGCCTAGGGTGTCAGTGGTATTTCAAGCTACGCAATGCAGCTCTTTACTGGGCTTATACAATTTAGAATTTAGTGCAGCAATCTTCCCGACTCTTAAACTTCAAAACAGCATAGTTATATGTAGTAGCCATCATGTAGATCAGCTGGTGGAAGAGAACAAAATACAGGAGAGTAAGACACAAAAGTTGACAGCTCAAACCCATTCGGGCAATTTTTGATAACTACAACAGAGGTTATTCCGAGCTTCTTCCAGGACAAAGATGCAAGATAAGTATTTTTTCATTTACCTTTAGAGTATAGTCTACAAGCAGGCTAAAGCTATCATCTTGTCCAAGAATAGCCAATCTTACACCTGCACTTGGCTGACAAGAAGTTAGAGGCTACTGACTAGAATGAGTGTTAGACACAAGAAGCAAATCCTCTTGCCACAGCCCCTCTTCCCAACTGCTGCCTTTCCCTGGCACTGCAGGGCTGGGCTAGTCACATTGCCTGGGTCCAGATGGAAAGAACAAGCAGTTACAACCTTCTGATCACTTATAAATTACAAAAATGAAAAGAAATAGTTTGGTTATAAAAACTGCAAAGAGAGAACTTTCAAAGGAGATGATACAAAGTGGGCTTTTTGTTTGTTTGTTTTTCCTAAGGATGGAGGAAGTGAGTGAGTGAGTTACGAAAACTTCTTAAAGCAAAAGCCTGAGACCCTCTGACTTGTAAAGACCAAAACCAGGCAAAAACTTTGCTATCAAAAGAGGTGTCAGACAAGGTGAAAGTTTGCAGCAAATTACCAAGCTTAAAAGTTTGTTGTTGTTGTTGTTGTTTTTAAATTTTTTTTGCAGTTAGACCCTGTTGTAGCTCCTAGGGTTAGAAAACCACAGTCAGTGTCAGAGCAGCTAAGTAAGTTGGACTTATCTTGCTCTGCACTGCTTGCAGTAGTACTGCTGTTTTTAACATGTACAGAACTTAATTGCAAAATACCCTTGAGCCTGAAAGGAATGTCTTACCCAAAAACACCGCCAAAAATGCTACCTACCAGCGCTATGACAGTGGCACCAGCTCCAGCACAGGCCACAATGAACAGGTGATAAGACATGTAGAACTAGGAGGGGAAAAAAAAAGAAAAGAAAACACGTGAAAAACGTGCAAGGATCTAGGGCGCCCCTGTGTCACGCGCCGCTTTGCCCGGGTACCTCGTTGGTGTTGCAGATGTTCTCCAGGATGGGCCCGCACGCCTTGCCCGGCACCGCGTTCCACGGGATGATGCCTAGAACAGCAGAGCGAAAGGGACCTCATTCCTGCCCCCACGCCCGGCCTTGTGCCCCCTCCTCGTGCCGCGGGGCCCTGCTGAGCAGCGCAGCCCTGCGTTGGCAGGAGGAATTCAAACAACTCGCTCCTGTTGGTGCCGCCGCCTCCCTCCCTCCCTCCAAGGCTCGCTGCCAAGAGACGTTCTCAGATGTGGTTTTCCCATATGGCAGCCAAATGGCTGCTTTTCTGCGCTCCGGGTCCCCTCGCCCGCTGACGACTCCCCCACTCGTAGCTGAAAGGGATAATCTGCCCCTCGGAGGTGCTTGGCACCTTTCGGGTTCGCACTGGGTATGCGATTCGGTACTGGGTTAAGTTCTACTTGAACTAGCAACTGCTGTAAGGGAGTGTGAATATGGAGTCAGAGGGGATAATTTAGTACTAAAGGACTTTTGTTTTTTTTCTTTTCTTTTGTGTGTTTTAGTTTAAAAAAGCATTAGGGGAACACTGCTCCAGGAACATTTGTCCTGCCATACCTCACGTACTCTCAGTTGCTTGTCTGATTGAAAATCTAAGGACTAGACACGATCTAGAAAGTTTAGAGTAACCTAAACTTTTAGGCCTATAATAGATGTAAGAGGAAGTGATGCCTTCAAAGAGAAAAACCAACACAGCCTCCCCTGTATAACTTGCAGTCCAAATTCAGCTGGTTGGAATTAGCAGCTCTGTAAGGAACAGGTCATTTCAGCTGTGACTTTCAAAAAGGTGTTTAGGATTTACTTCAAAGCCAGTTTCTCTGCACGTTCAAAACACACTTGAAGCCGCTGAGTTAAGGCGACCACCCCCGCCAGGGTAGCTCAGTGACTCTGTTAAGAAGCTGCTGTTCGACTGATCAGGGCTGCTTTGCTTTTAAGGCATCTCGGCCTTTCATACTGCCTGTAAAGCCTGGATAGGGAAGCAAAATCCAAACTGCCGTCCTTCTTCAAGTCGGAATCAGTTTCTCACTTTTGAACAAAGTAGTCCAAAGAGGTTGACATTCTTAGAAAAACCTAGCTGAAGTTAAGCCAAAAGTAACGACGGCGCAAGCGTTTCTCCACAAGGGAAGCGGAAAGGATTAACTTCAGGAAAAATTCACTTTCAGGACTCAACCATTCGAAAAGCTTGACCATACCTTGTTATTTTTCTATTCCTCTGTTACTGCATTTCCTTTCAGATTTCTACAGGTCATTAGGAAAACCTGCAATCGGGAGTCTGCCTCAAATATTAATAAATTAGTGTCATTAATAATTCATTAATCTTTGAGGCAGACTCTTAATTGCAGATTTTGGGGGGATTTAACCAGAAGTGTTCAATTAAAGCAAAGTTATGTTGACTTCATATTTAAATTTAAAACAGCTTTCTTTTAAAAAACAAAGCGGGGGGATTTGTTGAAGAAGTGGGTTCAAAGAACAGAATCTGGTTGTCTATTCCTCAGTTCTGTTTCTAAGCAGTTTATTTTGAGGCTGAACTATTTTTAAACCTAATATTATAGCACTAGAAACCGCTACAAAATCATTTAAGATAAATGACTTGCCAGTTCAAATTGATTGCATCTGGAAAGAGATCAATGTAATCTGAATTAATTAGAAAAGTAATAGCATGTACAGAGCTATTGGCGCTGGTGCATTAGGTTCATCTGATATGGGTGAAACAAAACTACTGGAGCTAGACCGGGGAGAGGATAAAGCAGGATTTTAATCAGGATTAAAATAAGTACCGTATTGCCTGATATCCACGCAGATCTGGTCCCCTGGAACCGTCATATTCGTCTGAAGCGTTTTGATGGCTTCGCAGGTTGACCATATGTTATAGAACATGAAGACGGGCACAGCCGAGAAGCCAAAGACCCCGAGCCAGGCCACTCCCAGCACGTAGGTGAGGAAGACGAACTGCGCAGAGAAAACACACGCACCTCACGTTGCTTTTCCCTGGGAGGAATACTGGAACATGCCTTACAAACACCTCAAGACAGCCCCAAAGTGCACATTCAGAAATTACCTTATAGACAAGTTCATACCCACGCACAAATAAATCAATCATTGGCGGCCCCACCATCCTCAAAGAGAAATGACGAATTCCCCAAGCTCCCCAGCTAACTAGGAATTCTGGTTGTAGGCTGAACCCAACAGAACAGCTACAAAAATCGATTGCAGATTTTAACTGTAAAATAACTGCAAAATTAAACATAGAGATATGAGCATCTCTCTACAGCTTGCAAATCAAAACAAGAGTGGAATCGATGTCCACAAAGCCCTCCTGTGCTCCCTGATTTATGCAATCAACCATTTCTGAATGTAAAGTTGGAGAACTACTATTGAAGGCAGACCACGTTCATTATAGCGCATCGGAAAGCTTTAACTGATACATTGCCTAAGAGGAAGCTAGTTTTGGTTACTTCACCTTAAAGAATCACATATTTTTCCACAGAAGCTTGCCAGTTTATCTTTTATAAAACAGTTATATGCATTTTCTCCAGTAAGATTATAATGTATGACACTCACTGCTTTGGAAATCTCCAACTTTCCCCTCCCACTGGCCTTCCTTCCTTTTCCCTCTTGTTAAATTTTATGGTGAAACATTAGCTCTTATGCTCTGGTGTTAATTCCTAGCTTCCTTCTCCTTAGGAGACTCAAGAAATTGCAGAGATACAAACCGCAGGGTGCAGGAACGTTGTTCCATGCTGTATGTTCTCTTTTCCATGTTGCTTATTTAACTGTACATCCTCGTAGGGCTTTTGCTTTGGAGAATTGCAGGAATAGGCATTGGATAATATGCAATCTTGTTTAAAATTTACTGCCAAAAAACTAATAGTGAGGCCAGAAAAAGTTCTCAAGGGTAAGATTTGCTGGGCTTGGCAGCAATGCTGAAGGACTGAACAAATCTTGCAGAGGCGGAAGTTTCTGTTGTCATCAGATTTTGTGTGGACTAACTAAATGACACTGGAAATACTGTACCAAACTTGCAGCAACTGGTGGGTTAGATTTTACAGTTAAATAGGGAGGCATGTGGTGTGTTGGGGAGGGAGTTAGAGATGCTTGCAAAAATAACGTGCACACAAAACACGCAGCTAGTCACGTAGTTAAGCATAACTGAACTGAAGAAATACCTTACTTTTTATTAGATAGTGACATATAGCAGGGTGAATTTTGGTAAGGACCAAGTGGGCTAATTTAAAGGATTTCTCCGTTTTTGCATATGCCAAAGCATTCATGGGAATGTGAACCCTTTCATTCCTAAGAAGCTATGAAATAAACACAACCTCTCTCACATGTACTGCAGATAACTGTTGGGAATATTCTGAATTATCACAGCCATCACAAATGATGTAGGAAAGTTAGAAGGCTGCATCTGTTGTAATAACCTCATGCAATGCAGCAGGGACTGCCTTTTAGTGCCCAGACCTGTAACGCAATTGGTGAAAGTGTAGGAGAGGTCTTGATAAGTAAGCAGGAACTCACTGTGTCCACAAGCCTGTGGTCTTCCCCTGCTGCATCCAGTCCACTGTATTGCAAAATCTGCTTCTCACAAACCTAGTGCTTCTAACCCTGCTGGTTTAAGCAGTTCCCCCACTACGCAACAGCCCACAGGCACCAACCACTGATGCCTCTTACTAGAGCTCCAAGCCACGACTCAGCTGCTAAACTCTCTCCTTCCTTGTGCAGACAAATAGGAAAC
Source organism: Crypturellus undulatus (assembly GCA_013389825.1). Classification (NCBI taxonomy): domain Eukaryota; kingdom Metazoa; phylum Chordata; class Aves; order Tinamiformes; family Tinamidae; genus Crypturellus; species Crypturellus undulatus. Next base: position 499,252 of record VWPW01004609.1, on the reverse strand, counting down.
AAAAAGAAAAAGGAAAAAAAGAAAGAAAGGGAAGGAAACGCACATTTTGTGGCGTATTTCCATGCGGTACCCTGGTGTTGGTACAAGCAGGCTGACAGTCATGAGCCTGCAACCGCTCGGCTGCACAAGCAGTTACGGGCACAAATGAGACACCTATGTGCGTGCCTCTGCTGTGCTACTCATCTTGGGAAAGGATGGATTTGGATGTAATTTTGTTTCTCGGTGAGGATCATACTTCCCAGGAACAAAAAAGAGTGGTGGAATAGGTGCTTAACTTGAAACTAATCACGTGACTTATTAGCTCTTGAAAAATTCAGTATGTACCCAACACCACCGAACAGCACAGTGGAAAATTGTTATCCCTCTTGAAAATAAACATGCATCGCCTTTTCATTTAACCAGCTGAAAATACATATTTTTTAAGTACAGGATACAAGTTGTATATTAAAATGCGACAATCACATCAAAAGCCTCTTCTCTCCCACACTTTCCCGTGGGCGATCTGTCATACTGTTTAGCTTCCTCCATAACTACGAGCTTTGAATTGAGATTTTTCAAAAATAGCTTTGAAATCCTGTCTCAGACACAGCTACATTTCTCTTCTTGAAGAATATGCCCTAGGGGGCAATGTGGGTGAGAAGCTGAAGTTTTATTTTTAGTTAAACTTTGTTTAAAAATTTGTCCTAATGCAAGAGTATACTGGAGGCAAGATGGCTTGTAACGTGCGGGCTCTAAGTGTTGCGGTTTGTGGAAACAGGCTCGTTATTCTGGCCGCACACCTCGATGCCCCACCTGCGACAGCAGGATGGTAACACTGGGCTTGGGCATGAAGCGCCGCGAAGCTCTGTTCATCAGTGGCTGCAGGGGCCGCACATCCTCCCACAGAGCTGACCGGGGAAGCCAGAGGCCTTACACCCCTGCACTGAATGAGCCTGCAAACCACGACCGTACCAGGGTTTGCCTTTATGCTCTCCAGGTTTAAAAGCACAAATTTAATTCTGTCTCACGGTGAGCACCTCAAAGCCAGCAGTGGCCACCGGGCTGGGGTAGGACGGTGGCTGCGACTGGATTTGTCCTCACAGCTCCAAGAAGGAGCAGCAACAGGACAGAGCACCCTTAAGGAATTCAAGAAGAGCAGGCGATATCCTGTGAGATATCCTGTGGTTCAAGGACAGGGTGAGGGGCTCAAAGAGCACATGGGTTTTTGGTCAAGCAAGACCCCGCTGACCATGGCCAAAGCGACTCACCATCCCGCTGATGCAGCGGCCGCAGGCTGTTGTCTTGAACTCCCCATGNTTGGGCATGAAGCGCCGCGAAGCTCTGTTCATCAGTGGCTGCAGGGGCCGCACATCCTCCCACAGAGCTGACCGGGGAAGCCAGAGGCCTTACACCCCTGCACTGAATGAGCCTGCAAACCACGACCGTACCAGGGTTTGCCTTTATGCTCTCCAGGTTTAAAAGCACAAATTTAATTCTGTCTCACGGTGAGCACCTCAAAGCCAGCAGTGGCCACTGGGCTGGGGTAGGACGGTGGCTGCGACTGGATTTGTCCTCACAGCTCCAAGAAGGAGCAGCAACAGGGACAGTCTTCGACCACCCTTAAGGAATTTAAGGAGAGCAGGCAGAGATATCCTGTGGTTCAAGGCCAGGGTGAGGGGCTCAAAGAGCACATGGGCTTTTGGTCAAGCAAGACCCCGCTGACCATGGCCAAAGCGACTCACCATCCCGCTGATGCAGCGGCCGCAGGCTGTCGTCTTGAACTCCCCATGCAGCTCCTTCACGGCGCTCGTTGTGTAAAAGCCTTCTGCCAAAAGGATTATTCCATACAAGAAGAAAAATGATGCAATGCCGTAAATTACATACTGCATTAGCTGTATTCTAAAATGGAAAAGAAAAGAAATGAAGATGTAATTAGGTTTCAGTCCCATTAAAACAAAGCGAGTCTCCCCCAGTCACAACAGGTATGAGATAAATTGCTTTCCATAGAGCCAGTTCCAGGCTCTCTAATCCATTTTAAACACACGGGCCACTTCCCAGGTGAGCAATGCTGATGGGCACTAGTCTGGCATCTGCTCGAGCAGCCCTGGCTCGTGCTGCTGCTCTTAATGCTGCCTGCTGTTCGTCACAAGCCTTGGGCCTCGCGGTCACTGCCCCGCTGCGGAGATGTGTCCTCCCCTGCTTCTGATCCTGACACCTCTCTCAGACAAGGTTTGCAAGGAGGAACATAGGGAAAACTTGGCAAAGGCTGGAGCAGAGCTGAACTGCCCTACAGAGAGCAAAGTAGTCTGCAATGCTCACTGTTTCCAGAACACCCAGTTAAATATATGTTTGCAACACTCGGTAAATTCAGTGACATTTGATAGATACAAAAGCCAGCAGATGCTGATGAGACTTCTTTTCCGGAAAGAACATTTTGCTCTGTCATCTTGGGTATGCTCCGAGCGAGCAGATATTTTCAGCTCCTTATGTCACAGCAGTACTGAACTGCCCAAAGCATGACCCAAAGCGTTTTTTTTATTATTATTTTATTATTATTTTTTTAAATTGACAGAAATATTTAGGAAATCCTTCAGTTTGAGGTAATCTGGGACTTAAGGCATAGAGAGCAACAAGATCCCTGGCATAAGAATTTCTCTTGGAAGTTACTTGAGAAGGTTCTCGAATCTCTCAAAATCTACCCTCTGCGTTGACTCTCCCATGGCAGTTTTATTCTGGCTAGAAGAGATAAAGGGAAATCATCACTAAATATTCTTAATCCAATTAGAGCTTCAGCCTCTGAACTTGACTCTTTTGGAAGACCAGCATCCTAAATCTTCCATACACCCTTTCTTCTAGTCTAGTCCAAAACAGCATGCTTTTACAAGCACAAAGCTATCAGAAGTTTACTTTTTTTTTTTTTTTAATAATTAGACTGTTTGATTTGTGGGGTTTTTTTTGTTTTGTTTTGGATGAAGCTACTCACAGAACAGTAGTCATCCATTCTGCCAGATTTTTAATGATCCATTTTCTCCCTTCAGATGCTTCCTCAGTCCCTAGCATCCTCCCCTAATGACCCTACAGACATCCATTGCCAAGGACCATCTGCATGTTTTATCTTAATTTAAAGAAAAATGCTGACTATCAATTATATATCAATTAAATATTACCCAGACATACAAGTATGCCCCTTGTATCAAAATAGGATATTGCTCATTTAAATATGTATTTAAGAAATAGCAGTTATGTTTTTCTTTTTCAAAATAATTAAAAATAACAAGCTGTCACACCTGTGCGGCACAGCATGAAAAAAATTCAGTATCACTTGAAAAAGAGCAAAAACAACAGAAATAGGAGTATAAAGGAGTTGTTAGTTTTGCTGTCCTCAGCAGCCCTGCTGCCCTGCGCACACCCCACTCCTTCCCCAGGGTGAGCGCAGCCCCGTGGGGGCGGCCGCACGTGGGATTTGCTACCCCAGCTGCTTAGGAGAGACTGAGCCTGAGCCAGTGAGAGCCCGGCTCCCCTGCCAGTGTGAAACATAGACTCAGAGACTGGCTGAAGTCGGAAGGGACCTCTAGAGATCATCTAGTCCGACTCCCCTGCTCCAGCAGGGACACCCAGAGCACGTGGCACAGGGCTGCATCCAGGCGGGTTTGGAAGATCTCCAGAGAAGGAGACTCCACAGCCTCTCTGGCCAGCCTGTGCCAGGGCTCTGTCACCCTCACGGGAAAGAAGTTCTTCCTCTCATGGAGGTAGAACTGCCTGTGTTTCAGTTCATACCCTTTACTNTGGAGATGGAACTTCCTATGTTTCAGTTCATACCCTTTACTCCTTATCCTGTCAGTGGCCACCACAGAGAAGAGTTTGGCTTCATCTTCTTTACATTCTCCACTCAGTTACTTGTACATGTCAATCAGATCTCCTCTCAGTCTTCTCTTCTCCAGGCTAAACAGGCCCAGCTCGCTTAGTCTTTCCTCATTTGACAAATGCTCCAGTCCCTTAATCATCTTTGTGGCTCTATGCTGGACCCTCTCTAGAAGCTCCGTGCCCCTCTTGTCCTGGGAAGCCCAGAACTGCACCCAATTCTCCAGGGAAACTGCTCAGGTAAAGAGTCCTTCTGCCACCTGCCATGTGTGAGGTCAGTGCAGGGCGATGTGTGACACCCCAGGAGAGGGATAGCCTGGCACATGTGCCAAGGGCTGGGACATTTGTCCCAGCATTAAGGGAAATAAGAGCTTCATCCCATAGGAGCTGGATGCTGACAGCAGCCTCCATGCAGGGGTAGTCCCATGGCTCAGAGACCCCTGCCATTCCCACTGCTCCTTTCTCTGGTTTCACTTGAAAATCTTGGGAACATGAAAGCTACTAGTATTGCACTGGTATTTATTCCTGAAGACTACAGTAGTAAAGACAAGGTTTTAAGCTCTTTCCAGACTTCTGTCTGCCCTTCTGTCCATTGCAGAGCAGTCCCCTTATTCTGAGGAGGGAATGCTGAGAATAACTTCCAGTTCTTCCAAGTATTCCTACACAGTGTGTGTCCCCCAGTGAATACTATTTCTTTATTAATTCTAGTCAGAGCCAGGATTGCTCCCCTACACTCTTGCGAAGAGGAACTGTGACACCCTCCACCCTCCATCAAACTTACCAGGAAACTTAATTTAAATGTGAATGTGGGACCTTACTCTGCCCTGTATATAAAACAGTTTCCTCGTTCTGGGCGTATCTTTGCTTTCCGAAGAAAGCTGGGCCTATCTTGGGAACAGTAGCTACAAGTCAGATGTTTCAGGGGCCTCCTAGCGCCGATGTCACGAATAGGAACAGGTCGCGCAGGACACGCTGGTTCTCCGTGAGTGCCCACTGAGAAACACTGGTCAACGGGCAACCTACTACCCAGGCCCGGGGGCTGAGCTGTGGCTCCATCTCCACTCCCCTGCAGCCCGAGGGGGCTTTGGTGACTTTCTTTCACGAATGACGGGAAGGGGGGTTCATACTTACACTTCGCTCAGCAAAGCATGGTCACTGGCGTTTGTGGAGAAGTGCTGCTCGAGGATGGAGACGGTGCCCGTGAGCGCCACGTGGCCGCAGCCGCAGAACAGCGCGACCCCCGAGAAGCAGAGGATGGTGGCCACCAGCGAGGCGTAGGGCACCCCTCCCAGGCACTTAATGCAACATTCAAAGCAACCTGGGCAGAAGGGAGACAGCAAAGCAAACAGCGTAAGCGAAGAGCAAATTAGGAGGACAAGAATATTCATTCTTCACGTGGCAAAAGCAGCAGGGCCTAAAAGGCCAGGAGATCGACATGCTAAGTGGAAATCTATAGATGGTGCAAGAAAGCGTCACCCTCGGAAGCAGTGACCTACAGATCTGTTGGGGCGAACTCGACGCCCAGAAAGTGGGCTGAGTGCCCCTGCCTTTATGGGCAAGAGGAGATCGATGAGCCTGCCTATGAAATGGAAAAAGAGAGAATCACTTGTCTAAAGTGATCCAGTGCGATTCAGCTGCTGATAGAGAGCTCACCACACTGCAGAACTACTCGAATTAACAACACGAGCACCAGCTACACCGGTGCCATAAGCCAGAGAAGCAAATACTCAAGACAACGAAGCCTTCTGGAAAAAATCAAGATAACTTTGCACGTTCATTGAGAGAGGACTACATTTAGGTGTGCATAATTTTGCTACCCTGCACTTTTCTGTGGCTGCTGAGTGTCTTTCTGTGTATATGCTTATAATCTTATAACGACTTAGATATTTAAATAACAGGAAAATAGAACAGGGGCCAAAGAGTCCCAAAGCCTACAGTTTAATAAGAGCAGTGAGAAGCTGTATTGCACACACCATAGATTTCCCATTTTATAGGATGCAATGGATTTATTGTGATCTCAAAATACAGTCTGTGGTAGCACAGTCAAAGTTTGAATTAAATGTATGGTTTAAACAGTCTAAGTTAACAAAACCAAACCAAACCCCAGAACTGCTGCTCAGCAAACACTGAAATAAGATAGTTGCAGCCAAAATTATCCAATTCCTCCTGACTGCTCTGCGCGAAAATCCATCTGCTTGCAGAGCTGGGAAATGTAAATCGGAAACAAACACAGCTTTTAACTGTGTTATAATGGTAATGGCAATCCATACCAATTCATTACTTCAGGGTGATGGCATAAAGCTGTCTCCATTAATGCACATTTCATACAACCGTGCAAAACATAAGCCATTAAGATACTGCTTAATGGAGCTACCAGTGTAGCATAGAGCAGAAACAGTCTGTTTCTCCTAATAGAAGGCGTTAAATGAATAAACCATTTGAACGTATGGAGGCAGCTGGCGAGCGCGTACATCGTGCTTCCTGTCTCAGGAATTCCAAGCAAAGATCAGCAAGTCACCATCCATCAAGGGAGGCAAGTTTATTTTTATCCTCCTCACTTTCCACTAATGAATGACTTACAGAGCCATCACTTCCACGAAGCACTGGGGAATAAAACGCACACAATAATTGAAAGCTTTCCCATTCCCGAAATGTAAAACTCTCGTTTTAGAAAGTCACCAGCGAGCGTCCCAATCAGGCTTAAACAGCTATCGCCACTGAAATGACTTATGAAATGCCACTTCACTAAGTGCAGACAAGATTTAATTGTATGGAAACAAGCCTGGGAAGCTTTTACAGCCAAGCCCACAGCTGGAAGCCACTCAGTAATAACTATCTTCATGACAAAAATACTGCAAAATGAACAAATACTGCAGCTGGGGACATGGCAGGGACAGAGTATGGCAAGCAAAACAGAAACGAGCGCTATCAGGGGGAGCCGTCTCTGGTGTGTGTCTCGTCACAGAGTCCAGAGGGAAGTTCAGACACTTAACCTGGCGGAGCTCGCCGTGGCGCTCTGGGGAATTTGCCCCCGTGCAGCTCTCAAGCCCCGTCAGACACGAGGTTACCTCGCGCGGCCCTGCCCCTGCTGCCCCATCGGCCTGAAAGCTCCCAGAGTTAACCCAGGAAATCTCCAGGAGATATCCCGGGCTTGCTGCACCTGGTACAGGGTTAGCACTGAAGGAGTATCAGAGCGTAGCAAGGATCTGATCAAACAGAGCACACAGCACAGACATGGTCACAGCCCGGCACGTAATGGTCCTTCAAGTCTTACTCCTAAAGCAGAAGGTGACTAAACAGCAGGTCGGTTGGTATGGAGGTTGATCGCCTAAACACACTGATCTGAAGGATCCCAGCAGAGAGGGGATATAAAAACAGATGGAAGCAAAGTGAAGAAACTGGCTTGGTCTGGAAGACAAGTTTCAGTCTGATTGACTAAAAATCTATGAAAATACAGAGCTAAAGATTAACATCTCCCCAGCTAGGTGCCCACTGCAAAGGTATGCACAACGCAGAGCCTGCTTTATGTAGGACACTAATCTGGGAGAATCTGCAAGGTCTTTTAATCTGAAGAGATTCCAATATGTGCTATTAATCCACAGATCCTTGTTGCAACCCCTATCCCCTTCCAAGCTGTAGGCAGTAGCAACTACACTCCTGGCTCAACTGTCTGTGTCCTCCCTAAGCGCTCTACAGCACAAGGATCAAAAAAAAAAAAAAAAAAAAAATCTTTGGATACTCCTCACCGTATCAGGGCAGACCATTGACAAAGCACCCCAAAAGTACCCCTCAAGTAACAGCACTATTTGGGTAAGACAGAAAAATGCTCAGATGTGGAACCCCAGCAACTACTTGTCCTTGCATCAAGAATAACCAGGACTCCAAGAGGCAAACAGGGAAATAGTTCACTGCCAGTTTGCAGGTACATGAAGCATCCCAAGGCAGCTTCGAAAGACATAACCCAGCCACATAGTCGTAACTGTCATAAACTGACTGAGCTTCTGCACAGCCGTTCTGGCCAAGGAGAACTGCACGGCGGCGCAGAGCCCCATGCACCCCCTAGACCAAACCATGAACTCTCTCTGTGAAGAGCATAGGGCCCTCATGCCGAGCCCGAACGATATAGCTGATATAACCAGGAACATCTTTCAGCTGAAGTTAGAAAGTTCATCAAGCGCTAAGATATTCTTATCAGGCTTCTCAAACTCCTATTGAAAGAAAATAGTGTATTTCTTTCAGATATTTAAGCTTTCCAGGCAGTCAGCTTTATGATCTCTCCATAAGTCCACATCAGCAAGCATCTTCATAGTGTACACACAACTGAAAACTCATGGTCATGTCTCCTTATTAAATATTCATTTTTACAAAATAACTTGATAATAGAGTGATGACAACTGCAGATCAACAGCTTGTTAACTAAATATTTATAGAGCTAATAAAAGTAAAAAGCATTTTTTAAAAAAAAGGTCAGTTGCAATTTTTTTGCTCGTTTTTGCTTTTCATGTGGCCAATGCACTGAGGTTTTCATCTGCAGATCCACCCCCAGCACAGCAGTGCAAAATGATTTGAATATCAAACTGTGCAGCACAAACACACATCGCTGCATCTCCCGTTTCAATGGCCATTTTGTGCAAGGCATCACTAGAACCTTTTGTGCAACTCAGCAGAATAAAAACATTTTTTGTCCCCGGGCTGGTGAGCAGCAGTTGCCATGGAGGCCGGTTAATAACAGCCCAATGATTTGCCCAGAGCTGCCTCTGATCTTGGCTCCAGATTTAACACACTCTCAGAAGGAGGCCAGCTGAAACAAGGACTGAGATTATTCTCTGGGGAATGAATGCTATTAAACACACACACACGCACAAATATTCTTGCTAAAGGACAAAAATAAAGAGAAGAGAGAGGAAAAAAAAAAACAAAACAGGAACCAACTATTCTTTTAATCTCTTGGAAACTATCAGCCACAGGAAATTGGTGAAGGATGAACCTACATATGTACACAAACAAGCAATTGGTTGCTTAATGTAAAAGAATAATTATACAGTGTTCCCAGCACTGTACAGGCTATTACATATATGCAGGGGCTTAGCCATTCAATTTCCCATGTCAAACGGCAATTGTGTGGCTAAACCTTCTTTGGTCCTTTAAGTAAGGGTTTAAGATTTAAACACAGAAAAGCAAGGTAATGCGGAATTAATGGGAAGTGGTCTTAAAAAAAGCAATCCTCAGGCTCCCGCTCATCCTGCGAAGGTCAGGACAAACTGGGATGACAAAATCTGTGCTTAGGATATGAAAACATATCGCGTGCAGGTGCGATGGGATGAGGGCTTGGGCATTCCTGGGATTTTCTCTGGGAGGTTAATGTGCTGGTTCCTAAGCTCCAGGGTGAAAAGCATTCACCTTCCGCAATTGTGCAGTGCCTTTTTATAAAGCTGGCACATGGCACATCTGTCCAATTTCTACAAGAAAAAAAAATCCATGGCATGTTCCACCACAGGGCCATCATTTCTGCTGTGCTCAGCGCTGCAGTTAAGAAAGTAAGTGCTGAGGAACTGTTTCTATGGAAAGGTTGCGAGAGACCCAAGGAAAGAAAAAGCACTAGATTACATTTTAAATACAGCCATTGCAGGTAGATCTGGTTCATTATCACACATCCACGTGAGCCTGGTGCTGGAACATTACTCCCAATTCACATACAAACGTAAGAGGAGAGTCCACATTCACCTCTTCTTTCACCACTGTGGAAGACTGCCTAATACCAAGCATACATAATACCAAAGGAGTCTTAAAGCACACCATGGGTCTCTGATAGAAAATTAACTTTATGTCAATGAAAGCAAGTGCCAATTTTACTTTCTATCACCTACTGTATTTTTTAAAATCTCCATTCCAAAACGCCTTATGCAGGGTAGGAAGCACATTTTCATATCTCACTGTATGACTGACAGCTATGGGGTAGGTGGTGAAGGACGTGGGAATATTCTAATACCACAGAAGCAAAAATGGAATTTGCCTCCTCCTTCCCTGCATTAGGATAAGATGGTACCTAACGATAGCGTCTGCTTCTCAAATCTATCACCCACACCAGCAGCCAAGGGTCACTGGCAGCAGTACCATGAGGCAAAATATTTAGACTTCCAGGGGTAAGTTTAAAGTGTGTGACAAATTTCTCTCCACACTTTAATAGGGGCACTAAAATAGGAACGGCTGCATGTTCAAGCACTTGGAAGCCTTCGTTAAACCCTGACCTTACCTCTTCCCATTCATCTTAAATTCTGCTGATTTAGAAAATATGACACACTAAGCTAAAACCTTTGTTATTAATTGACAGTAAATGCTCGCTCACCACAGTTGGGGATTAAGTAAATTACAGAGACTGGGTAAGCGATCAGCTCAAATAAAGCAAATTTTCTTTGCATGCCCTTCTTAAAGCTGTTCCACAGACCACTTCCATCCAAGTTCAGCCTTTCCTAATTTTGTCTTTTTTATCCCCCTCTCCAAATGAGAAGTGTTGTGAAATCACCTAAATGCTGAGGAAAAATCTCTTTGTGAGTACTAAGAAATTTCATTCAAGGGTGTCTCGTAGCCAGCTTGGCAATCTCCCCCTGCCTTCCCCTCTCTTCAGTAACGAGGCCTTTGTAGCCCATGCCGATAGCACTTGTAAGGAGGAGCACATGGTCCCTTCACACACACCACAGCCACCAGGGCTGCCATAAAGGATAAGACCTGAAATCCACCCAGGCCATCGCTCCCTTCCTTCCCAGTGGCTGACAGGAGATGCTTCCAGAGAAAACGCAGTGAGACCTGGGATACCCTGATCTTGTCTCAATCATCTCGTTTTTTTAAGAGCTAAGTTAAAGACTAACATCCAAGGTTCAGAATCATTCCTGATACACATACAAGACATTTGGTTTCAGCACTGTATACTACTGGTTCCCCATTTATTACACAGCCTCTGAAAAAGTATTCCTTGTTATCAGTTACAAACCTGCCATCTTTAAAGTGCATTAGATGCTTCCATATTTTTGTGCAGCAGAAAACTAAAAATCCTTGCTCTGGCTTCCTGGCTGGAACTGATGCAGAGGACTACCAGGAGGACTGGTAGCCAGCAGAATCAGGCATTTCAGAAACGGAAACCTGCATTAGCAGATCCCCCTTTTAAGTGTATGAAACACACTCTGTGGCACTATCTGAATAATGATAATAAATTGCTCCTGAGAGCTCCAGCAAAAATACAGTAAACACAGGATTAAAGGCCTATTTTCTCAAATGGTCATCATCTGCACAGGTTATCAATGTTAATCAATGGAAAGGCTGAAATTTTTCCTTTTACTAAGAATAGAAAGAGATGCTCAAAATGGAAAAAAGCTATTTTTCAAAGCAAGAGTTCTCCTGGATGCTATTAAATAACATAGAGAAGATCCTAAAAACAGGCAATGGTAAATTTATCTCCCCTTATATCATTAAATCTCAATTCCAATCTGTCATTTCTTATAGAAGAAAATAAGCATCCCCACTGCAGGAATCAGCAGGTTAAATTCTAAGACATATTTAATGCCAAGACAAGTCTTTGGTCCTGGCACTAAAGAATGTACTTAAAAAGAAAGGTCTTTTACAAGCCTTATTTAATTTATCTTCTGCAACTCACTGAAACATGCAGTCTCCCATTTATATAACCCCCAACCTTCTGCGAGGCTCATTAGGTTCACATGTGTTCTGAAGGCCTCTTTCTTCAGTCCGTACGATTTAGAAAATGTGAACCACTACATCCCTGCTTACTGGAAGCACCTATGCTGGGCTGCGTGCGGTGAAAACACGAGAACCGGCCCTTGCATGTTATGAGGGCGGCTGTGCAACAAGAGCAGTTCTCTCCTCCAGCTTCATCCACCTTGCACAAGGCTTAGCCAAAACAGGGTTTATTTTAACTCATGCTTCTCTGGTCTGCCCTCAGCCAACGAAACAGTGCAAACGTTTTGCAAGCAAGAGTAGTCCAAAGTATGGCTGTAACCGTCAGCTGATGCATACTCAACTCACTGTTTAAAACGCCTGCAGCTATTGCTCCTTTTCATCCTGTCTCAGACCTCCCACCCCTTGGTTCGGCTGCTTTCCAGGAGAAGCAGTCTGGAGGTCGACACGCAAGAATTTCTGCCCACTTTTTCAGCAGGTGCCAGCCCAAATAATTATTTTGGACGTGCTCAAGACAAACAGGTAGAACAAATGAACTGATGGAAAAAATAAAAACACTTCAAGATTCAAGTAAATTCAATGGGGGACATACAAAAGCCCCTGAGCACTCAGACATAGTCAGAGAATGGTTGAGGTTGGAAGGGACCTCGAGAGATCACCTAGTCCAACCCCCTGCTCCAGCAGGGACACCCAGAGCACGTGGCACAGGGTGGCATCCAGGTGGGTTTGGAAGATCTCCAGAGAAGGAGACTCCACAGCCTCTCTGGGCAGCCTGTGCCAGGGCTCTGGCACCCTCACAGGAAAGAAGTTCTTCCTCACATGGAGGTGGAACTGCCTGTGTTTCAACTTACATCCATTACCCCTTGTCCTGTCACTGGCCACCACGGAGAAGTGCCTGGTCCCATCCTCCCTACCATCACCCCTCAGGTACTTGAACATGTTGATCAAATCTCCTCTCAGCCTTCTCTTCTCCAGGCCCAGCTCTCATAGTCTCCTCATAAGATAGATGCTCCAGTCCCTTAATCATCTTCGTGGCTCTCTGCTGGACCCTCTCTAGAAGCTCCACATCCTTCTTGTCCTGGGGAGCCCAGACCTGCACCCAGTACTCCAGGTGCAGCCTCACCAGAGCTGAGCAGAGGGGCAGGATCCCCTCCCTCCACCTGCTGGCAACGCTCCTCCTCATGCAGCCAGGAGCCCACTGGCCTTCTTGGCCACGAGGGCACATTGCTGCCTCAGGGTTAACGTGTTGTCAACCAGGACTCCCAAAACCCTCTCTGAAGAGTTGCTTTCCAGCAGGTCAACCCTTAATCTGTACTGGTGCCTGGGGTTATTCCTGCCCAGGTGCAGGACCCTGCACTTGTCCTTGTTGAACCTCAGGAGGTTCCTCTCTGCCCAACTCTCCATCCTGTCCAGGCCCCTCTGAATGGCAGCAGAGCCCTCGGGAGTGTCGGCCCCTCCTCCCAGTTTGGTGTCACCAGCAAACTTGCTGAGGGTGCACTCTGTGCCCTTGTCCAAGTCATTGATGAACAAGTTGAGCAGCACCAGGCCCAGTACTGACCCTTGCGAGACACCACTGGCCACAGGCCTCCAACCAGATTGACCCCATTTATCACCACCCTCTGGGCTCTGCCCTCCAGCCAGTCCTCAATCCACCTCGCTGTCCACTCATCTAACCCACACTTCTTGAGCTTCCCTGTGAGGATGGGGAGCTATGGGAGGCTGTGTTGAAAGTCTTGCTGAAGTCGAGGTAGACAACATGCACATCTCTCCCCGCATCCATCCATCCCACCATAGAAGGCCATCAGGTTTGCCATACATGACTTCCCCTTGATGAATCCATGCAGATCCCATAAGCTACTTCAGCATTTCTGTAGGAGCATTTGAGCTCCCTTGATTATATCATTATACAGAGCCATTTCTGCTTGAAGGAAAAAAAGAAAGCCCCTCATTTTTTAGAGATGATTTTATTTTAACCAAGGGTCAGCCTCTTACCTCAAAATCTGCAGTTGTTAACCTGAGATTCACCTCTCTGGCAGCTGTCACAACTCACCTCATAATCAATCAGCTTTCAGTATTCAATGGGAGAGTAAGACTTTTGTCCTGCTGGATCTTGGCCACAGCTATGACTGCTTCCCCAGTTGATTCCTCCCTAGCTACAAAGAAGCAAATGAAAACACAGCTTCTCTCTCCCTAGAGCTAAGGGCCAAAGACAGAGTATGTGTGGGGAATTTTAGTCTAATAAAGCTAAGATTCAAATGGTAAATGCTCCATTTCAGAGATCATTAAAACTATCAAGATCTTTAGCGATGGTTTACCCAGTTATGGAACAAGAGAAGTGGTAAGAAACTTCAGCCACAACAACAGAAGTCCTTAGCTTTGACGGAGCTATTGGCCAGTTGATTCCCCACCACACTATGTCCAAAATTCAAGCCCATTTTAATAAAGAAGAAGGCTTCTTAAGTGGGATACTCTGTGCACTCATATCTTCGTAAAACAGTGCTGCAGCATCTCCCAAAGTCTGGGGGAGTCATTTAAGAAAAAGATTCCCATAAAGCAAACAGTGCCCAATTCACCTGGAAGAATGTCTACAACTAAGCTTAACAACCACTCCTTAATTATGCTCTCTAAAGCAAGAAATGCTACTTTATTTCTTGGGAAAAACAGCCCTAGCGCTTTGAAAGGTTCATTAAGGCTGTGGGTGTTGGGAGGATGCCTTGCCTCAAGCATAGCAGTGATATGGTATCATGCGCCGACTCCAAATTAATTTACCCCTATCACAAGGGCAAGAGACTCACGCGATATGCCGAGCTCGGTGAGTACAGGTTGGATGGCCACGAGGAATGCCTTAAAGCTCCTCTCCTAATCTCCTCCTTTCCGACAATGACAAAGGAGGGAACTATTGATGATACAAAGACTCCCCAGGAACGTGAGGTGTCAAAGGAGTCAAGAGTGTATTAGGAGCCTCAGTAAATATACTGAGCCCATGCCACCCAGCAGCGAGAAAAGCACGCCAAGGCTGACGTGAGCTGCATTACAGTTATGGCTTGTGTTGTCATTAAAGTAACATTTTCCCTTCCTTTTAAGGGAGAGCAGCAAAGACCAGTATTTTCGTGGTGGCTAGTCCACCTCTGGCAGATGGCTCTTTTTTAAGACACGTTCAAAGTAGTTGTTTCGGCCTATAAACCTCTTAATTTCTTTACATGCAGTCACCTTGCTTTGAATTAGCATCTCTTTTATTTATTTTTTTAACAAGCAGTAAGAACCATTTCTCTTCAGCTCATCATGGAAGAGGCATCACATTTACCTGCATGTCATTCCAAAAACCTTCTTCCCAAGGCAGCCCACGTTGAGCTCTGTTCCCTAAAACAGTGACTTCTCACACCATTTTAGGTGCCAGACTCCCAGGTGCTGCAACAGAAGGCTGCAAATCCTGACACTCTGGCTCATCTGTGCCAGGACACATGGATGTGTCATCTCTGAGGCAGTTGATGTGGCACAAGACCCCGATAACCAGGCATCTGGCTCACTCCCTTCACAGGCCAGGAAGGCAACCATCAATCTACCACTCCTTCCCATTCCTGGAACATTTTTCCCTTGTAGAAAATATTCCACATCCACTGATCTAGCATGCATTTTCCTCTCAGGTGCCTGAAAGAAGTTTTGGAATGTCTTCTGGCAACCCCAAGTCTGTCATCTGGTCATTTATCATAAAACATGGCCAAAATGAACATTGATACTGAAGGTGGGAGGAAAAGACCATGATTTGCAACCTGTGGATTTGCAAAGAGAAACACAAAAGGCAGTTGCTGAGAAATGCTATTATGAGATGCATGTGCATTTGAATCCTAAATGTATAAAGAGCAAACGTGGGTGAAGATGTAACACAAAGGGAAGGGATTAAGTAGAAAGCTTGGTGAATATTTCCCTGCAATAGCTGCTAAAATCTGTGATGCGGAGGCAGAAATCTCCAGCAAGCAACTTGTCAAGCAGACTTCAGTCAGTCAGCTGCATAAAGCGAACAGGCTTGCTGGTTGAATTAGGCATGAATGCAGGCTTTGCACATTTATAGCCTTCCTTGTATTAACCCTCAGTTAGACTGGAGCTTTCCAGTGCAATCGATAGTGCTTCAAACCCAAATTGCCCCCAAATTCTTAAGCTGAAGCTTTCAGAAAGCAAAGATGTTTTTAAGAACTGAAGCTAGATAAGAAAGAGGCAAGCATGTGGAATCAACAGTCACTTTTTAAAATCGCACCTTAAATCTTTCTTTAAAATATTGCATACACATAGACATTACTGTTTCTAGCAAATGACATGAAAAGCAAACAGTAGCAATTACTCCACTTGTAGTCCAGTTTGATTGGTTCAACTGCATACAAAAGCCAAAACACACTGACTCATCTGTAGACAGTTTTAAGACTATTGGGCAGCAGAATTAAAAGGAAGGTGTAGTCCAGTTTGATTGGTTCAACTGCATACAAAAGCCAAAACACACTGACTCATCTGTAGACAGTTTTAAGACTATTGGGCAGCAGAATTAAAAGGAAGGTGCCCCTCACTACATATAACTGTTTTTCAAGCATTAATGACAAAATTTATATTTATGTCAGGTATTCATATAAATAAATAGACTGCTTACAGCTTGAACAAGCAAAACAAGAACAGAAGAACATTTATTACATATTGTTAGGACTATTGCAAAGCATTAGGCTTATGCTACCATTTCTGAACTCTCCATTTCAATTTTACCCAGCCCTTTATTTACCTTGAATCCCCAAAGGACTAATACTGCCTCTCAATGCTGGCACATGATGGTACCGGTGTGGCCTTGAACTCCTGTACATCCAGTGGTACCTGCCAATTTCCATTTCTGGTCTGGTGATAACTGCCAATTTTAGGTGGTAAAAAGTCAGTGTCACCAGCAAAATTTTTTTGTTCAGTACTTTTAATCATTTAACTTAAAAAATAAGAGCCCAGAAAAAAGAATATGTTTAAGCCTCATAACTGAAACAACATAATTACTAACCCGAGAGAGGAAGAAAAAAAAAAAAAGAAGAAGAAGAAGAAGAAAAAGCAACGGATAGGATAATACTGGTACAGCTATTAAGAGAGGCTGAATACTTAAGGATCTATCTCGGCTTTGAGTTAAACCCATAGGAAAGGACTCTATTACAGCTGCTGTTCATTCCCTCTTCCTTCCCCCCACCCACTCTCACTTCTTCCTCTCTTCGTTCACAGCAAGGAGTTCCGCTCTGGAAATTAAAGACGACAAAGCTGTGGAAAACAAATAGCTATTTCTAAAAAATAACCTAAATCTTACAAAGAAAACTGTTGTTATCAGATGTAGACATAAGCTCAACACATGAGTTCTGCTCTGTTACTTTCTTACATTAAAAAAAAACAACAACAAAAAAAGTGGAATTATTTTATATAAGCTCTGTTCATTTGCAAGAATCTGGACCAAATATGTTAAACTTGATTGATTCCAGGCTTAAAATGAACGAGTAGTTTCCCTTCTTCTCCTTATCCTTTCAAAGTACAGATAGAGTTCAATAGCCAATACATCATGCACAAAATACATTCTGATCTGCAAATTCATCAGCAAAGAACTTCAAAGCTTAAATGCTTCTGAGTTCTATGAAAGAAGCCATTGGCAAAACAACATCAAGCCTCTTCTGAATCAACATTTTCCCCCCTCGGCGCTGCTGTGGAATTGTCAGGCTGTCAGGGCAAGATAGATCATTATTTAAAAGGCATCGAGTCCCATTCCGCAGCAGCTAAATGAAAAAGGAACTGTCATCCCTGGCCAGAATAAATTTGACTTAGCAGCATTTTGGCAGGTGGATGAAGTGAAGGTTACGATGCTAAAATAGCTTTTTTTCTTTTTTTTTTTTTTTTTTGTCAACTAGACCTGAGACAAGTTTCTGGGCTTGGAAGGGAGAGGAAATAGCAGTGCCATAAATTTTTACTCTGCCAGAAGTTAGGAGGTTCCTGGACCTGTTCCTTCTCTCATGATGTTTTTCTGCTGCTGCAATAGCAAGTTCAGTACAGTAAGTCTACACAGGTCGTAAAGGAAGAATCTTGGCCTCAAGTCCAAATATTGGACCGAGTGGTTTGAGACAAGAATTCGTTCAGCTCCTACATTGATGAATAAATGCCAATATTAAAACAATCCTTTGAGTTCACATGACCTTAATAGCAATGGTTCTTCAAAAGGATACTTTGTGGGCTGATATTTTTTCCCTTCTTTGCAGTTCACGCACAAATCATCAAACAGGCATCAGGTAGTTTATTTTTTTTCCTTAAGGAAATCATTCTGCTTTGTATGACTTGCACTTCTTTTAGAAAAGGCAAACTCTTCATCTTGCAAATACAGCCAAACTCAAACTGTTCAGAAGGTATGATACCAAAATGACTATGCAAGCTTAAGAAAACTTCCAGATTGATTTCATCTCCTTCTGCTAACAAGCCTGCTTACGAGATCACAAAAATCACTATAGTAATTGAATTTGCTGCAAAATGGAAGATAACAGAATTGCCTGCTGTCATCACATGTCACCTCTCCGCCTCTTCCCAGTCCTGATTCAAAAAATCAAAAAATGCCCAGTTATATAAAAATTATAGAGAAGGAAAGACATTCTCCATTAGTATTGCAGCAGCAAAGTGACAATGTCCTTCTCATATGCTACCGAATGGATTTTACCCTACCCTGCCTGAACCCCCAATTCAAGATTTCTCCTGTAGCAGCTACAAAACCCCCGTCTCACAGCAGAGCGGGCAGCTGCCTTTCTTCCTTAGCCCATGGGAGATGCTGGTGAAATCACTGTCCGCTGTGGCACAAACATCAAATCCTGAAATAAAGAGTTAGCATGAAAATTCTGTAGCATCATTTCTGTAAATGAAATTATTCTGCGAAGTTTCTCTAATTATACATTTCTGGATTTGCAAAAACAGAACGTCTTTCATTAAAAGATGATTCAGATTCCTTAAGGAAGCCCTCATTTTTTTCCATTTCTTTGCAAAGAACTACTTAGCAATTGGCTGTTTTACAGATTTTACTGAATTCTGAAAGGGGTTCTGAAGTCAAAGAAGATCTTCTTGCTGAACTAATTGGCTCCTATTGAGATTCAGAGAGGTACACTCATGCAAAAATGACAGGCAAGGCAGAGCCCCACAGGTTTCAGTGGCAGTAACAACTACTACCTACAGTATGGAGAAATAAGATTTTTAACTCCATACCCTAAAGGTTTAAGGAATGAGATAAGCTTAAGTTATATCTTTATACTGCTTTTTGAGGGGCTAACTGTACAAATTGCACTTAGAGGTCTAGTTTAAGATATTCTTCATATACAGACAAGTCCATAAGCCTCTATCAATCCTTTCTGGATATCACATTCCTGAACCAGGTTGAACTGGATGCTGTGGAGATGCAAGAGCTACAAGATGACAGTGTTTTTATGTCACACAACACGGGCACGTTGATGGCAATTGTGGCGCTCCGTATTCATCGTGAATGAACCCTCTTGGAAGCCCGCAATAAAGCGCCCTGCATCCAACACCCTCTCTTCTCTTGCTGTCTTCAGAGCCCGGCGCTAGAGGAAACAAACTGTTATGGCTTTCATCCGTCACAGCTGATGAAGCAGCTCATGGAAGCGGGGCCAGGGTTATCATTTGGGCATTTATGATCTGATAATCTGTTGGTAAATACTGCGCTAGGAGCAAGGCTGGACTGATAATAGGGAAAGATTACTGTAACCCAGGGAGGCTTCCCCGCTCCCGTGGCCCTCTTCTCTCTTCCCTCCTCCTGCGCTCCCCTCTTTAAATGCTTTGCTCCTCTCTCCCACCGCATCATCTGCTGTGCATATCCAGGACCATCTGGGGTTTTTTTCCCCCGTGGCACATATGTCTGGGTTTTCTGCTTTCATGCGGTCATTTAAGCAAGTATGAGTACGGTCTCTAAGTGCTCCCCCCACATTTAGAAACTAAATCCTATTCATTAAAAGCTAAATCACTAAAGCCTGCCAAATTATTATCCCTGGAATATAGCGTGTCCCAGATTCTTCCTGGGCTGGACCTCTAACATCCTTTTCCTAGAGCTATATTCTGCAGGCGCGTAGAGCAGTATTACTTGCAGGAGAGCTAAAATACCAACAAATTGTTTGAAGCAAGGAAAAAAAAATAGGCAGCATATTAAAAAAATCTTTAAGCAGCTTGACAGCTCTGGAATTACTGTGGGAGCCTAACAGTAGGAGACTATATTTTAAAAAATGGCTAATAAGCATAATACATATGTAAGAATCTTTTCTTTCAATTTGCTAAAATGAAAAATGCATCTCTCTGATGCATCAAAATTTTCTTACATTCATTGCATAAAAGACCTTCACTTAGTGAATTGATCTGCTACAGTTAATATCACTCCTTTCTCAGTTCACAGTTCAGCAACTTTTTTATACTATCATCTCATATAGTTTCACAGCTCTGGTTAAGAGAAGTATTTTCTTTCTATTTTTGACTGGCATATACTTGCTTGTTTAGAGTTTAGAATTTGAAACATCTCTCTTTATGTTAGGAAAACAATAGTCAAAGCTCACAGCCATTTCCAAGCATGAAGTCTCCTTCCAACAAGGATACCTTCGTAGGGAACACCGAATCAAAATGAACTTTTAGTACTGCTGTTCAGGCTGGTTTTCCTTATTCCCAAGCAATGCACGTGCAATTTGAACATTATATGCATTCATAGAAGGAAACTATAGCCTAGCACTATTGCTTGCTTCCGTGTCTCATTTCCATGGTCATCTACACAGATTTTTTTTTTCCAGATTCTCGAACTTGGTAATATTCCTCCTAGTTAAATGAAAAGGGAGACTTCTAGTCTCTGTTGACGCGCATCAGGCTCGAGACCCTTCATTGCTGATGCAAAACGGCATTTCGTTTTTCTCATTTGTTCCCCCTCAGTACATCTGCCTGCCCCGACCTCACGTTTTGATTTAATTTAATGCCTGCAAGATAAACCCTGTCATTTGTAATAATTTGTAAACATTCATCTTTAAAATGCATCCAATCTGTCCTGCAGCCCTGTAAAGTATCTGCTAAACATTTTGCTTGAGCTGAGCTCATGGTGTTCTCCTATGATAAGAGCTGCTGATATATAATATAAAGCTGACTTATTTCTTATCTCCATCAACATGGGTGTTGTTCAATTTCCAATTAAAAAACTGGGGCAGCAGCCATGCATCTGGGTGCAGAGAAGCGAACGGCTGAAAAACATGAATCCGACAGCTGGACAATATTGTTGCCTGAAACAGGCAGGGGAACTCATGGGGAAAAAATATTAAAATAAAAAAATGATAATCACGTATAATTTAGTGAGCTTTAGAAATAAGATTAAGCAGTTTCATTTGTCAGTCAGCAAATATTCACAAAGCACAGTATCTTCTGCAAATTGTCTCAACTGCAGACCAAGACCTTCCACATCTGCCGCAGGTACAGGAGACACCAACGAGCCCCAATGTGACCCCACCGTTTGCTTCTGATGTGCTAGCAGATGCTCTAAGCCTCACTGCTCATCCTAAATAGTGGCCAGGCTCTACAGAGGGCTCTCTAGTACCCTGCTTGGCATACGAGGAGCTCTCCAGAGAGCATGCAGTCCCAAGTGCTGGTTCAGGGGCCCTTCTTGTTCAGGACTGGTTTTAGGTTACCCAGCAAGTCAGGGGAGCCGGTAAGAGCAGTAAGCACATCCTCCCCAGACTCCCCTGACTTTGCTCCGTTGCATCTCCTTTGTCTTGGCAAGTCCTTGGGGAAGGAAGAGTTTAAAACGCTTCAGGACAAATCTTAAGGTGCTCCATGGGGTCGCAGTTGCCTTCCCATCACCAGATCTGGGCCTGCTGAGCCCATCTGAAAACCTGACTGCTCTGTAAGCTCTGGGTGCTTTCTCAAACCAACCTCCATCCCTGGGGAACAAACTGACCATGACTCCCACAGCACCGCTTTAGAGGGGGAACTTCCTGCATGGATCTGGATTTACCACTGAAAATGAAGAAAAACCAAGCATTCCAGCTGCCCATATTTCTAACATGCTGTGAGACATATCTGGAGTTTAGCTGAATGGAAATAGGGACCATAATGTGAGAGGTCACGTTTTACCTTCCAGAAATTAAGGAATTGTCAGGAATGGTGTGCTGCAGACACACATCTATGTGACATGTCCGAGGGACAAAAATTATCACAGGAAAGCCAGGAAACTGTGGTAACATCAAGAGCCGAAGGTCCCCTGCCTGCTTCCTATGAAAATAACAGATCAACCACCTTGACTTGGATAATAGATTTACTGCTCTGGATATTCTCTCCATATTGCACTCCCATCCTTGCCAAAATAAAAAGGAAAACTACAAACTCACCACCAAATACATTCAGGGACTCCTTTTGTCTTGCACAGCTGCTAGCGCATACAAATAACTTTCTTTAGTGCTTATTATATCTTATTTTTTTCACTTTAAAAGATACTCACCAAGTAGAAGAAAAAAAATACTAGAATTTTAAAGAGATAATATAAGAGACCAAGGTAGTTTTAAAAATCGAGGTATTTAGGACACTTTGTACATTAATTACTCAAAATCTGCAGCGAGGTGGGTTACTGCCTACATGCGCTAATGGCTTTCAGAGTTTAATCTCTCATCAGTGGAACTCCTCTTGCCAAATCCCTAAGGGATTATGTAGTACTATGTTCTAATCACTTGACAAATTTCATTTATTTGAAACTGAAGCTGGATCTGAATTAAATGGAACAGGTAGGAAGAATTCAAGGTAAGACATCAAAATCTGGCACTGGACATTTTCATTAGCTACCTACTTGAATAGTTGAAAAATAATTAAAACAATGCTCCTCAGTGAAAGACTACTACAAGGTACTGAAAATGCTTGTAAATGATACACCACAAGTCCAAAGATAAACTGCGAGTCACATAAAAGGGCAGGAGAAATTTCAATAATTTTGTTACTGCTGTGTAATTTAACGCAAATTACCGTTACGATTTGTACAACAGCCCGCTACACAAAGGAGGAGCATTTATTTAGTGTAAATTATATGATGCAGAAACACATAACAGTCCTCTGGTAGCTGAATTTACTCGCAGAAGTTCGGCGCTCCAGACTGAATAAATCACCTGGAGCGCCGGGTTTAATGAAGTACCTCTCCTACTGCACTGCCATTTTCTCATCTCACCACAGTTTCAGCATACAGTTTTTCTCCATTAAGTAGCAATTCTGGGTGATTAACACATCCCAAAGCCTAACGCTGCAAAACTCATTGGATTACTCTCCTTTATCATAGCACAGGCAGACCTCTTCATAAAACAAAATTCGCCAGACAAAACCACAGCAAACGAAAAGGGATTTAAAATTAAGAGGAGCGTCTGGCACCAAGCTAACTCTGCGAAGGTGGTGCGATATATTATTTGCTTTTCATATGTTGTTATAGTCCAGGTCTCCCACACGGCACTGCAATGCTCTGCTGCACGGCCAGCCTCATGGACACTATCACCTTGTGGCTCTGAAGAGGACATGGACATGGACACATACACACACATATACACAATCACTAAACCAAATTCCGCCCCTTAAAAATAAAATAAAGCAGCAATAACAAAGCTTTTTTTTTTTTGGCAAATCCCATTTCTGGAGCGGTTAGGAGAGGCTCGGAGCAGATGCACAGATGCAGCAAGATCGCTGCTCTATTAATTTGCTGTCAAGCCGTGGAGCTCGGAGCCCCCCGAGCTCCAAGGCGCAGCAATGATTGTTTAAGAGCTGTTCTAAAAAGTGACAAAACTGGCCTGAACCTCTCTAAGCACCGTCCATGAAAAGATTTAAACAGGCTATTGTTAGACCTCTGGGTACCTTTTTTCTCTTGGCTTTGTTCTGCATTTTCCTCCGCTGCAGTTTCCATGGCTGGCTTCATACCATCCACCAAAAATGCTCGCCCCCGCCCCCCCGGCGAGCACTTTTTCTCTTTGCCTCCTTTCTCACTCCCTTCCGCCTCCTATTTACAGCTGCGCTGATTGAGCGGCTCTGTTCTCCCCTACAGTAGATCACAGTCCTCTCCAAAGCGCGGAAAGTCTTGTCAGCTTCAATTTCGCTCCGCTTACTGGTCCGTGGAGCTCCGTGCCAGGAAACGCTCCGCCATACGTCACCGCGGACCCTGCTTATAAAATAGCCATTCTGCCTCCGATTGTGCCCCGGCTTTCTATGCCGCCGGGCCCGCGGTCATCGCCAGCCGGCCACCCCTTCCCGCGCTTCCCGCCGTCTCCCGCTTCTCCCCGAGGACGCCCGGCGAATGCTAATGGATTCTCCCGCCGGCGGAGGGGGAGCTCAGCTGCGGGTTCGCCCCCCGCGCGCCCTCTCCGAGGACGGCGGCGGCGCACAATCGCCCGGCCCGCTTTCCCATGGGACCTTATTATCATGCTTCGCCGTTTCTCATTTATTCCGTGCGCTCCTGGGGAGCGGAGGGGAAGCGTGGGGGCCGCTCGGTTTGTTTGCTCTCCTCGCGGAGCGAGTTCAGCTCGCGCACGGCTACAGCCCGTGCGAAAGCAGTGTCAAGTGAAGCCCCGGCGCACATACAGGGGAAATGTAAGCGCTTTCTCGTACTAGTACATGCCACAGGGGTACAAAAAGAGCCAAAGATCCAAGCAGGCAGAAAGGAAACAAGCCCAAGCGACCTGAAACGCGTGTGTAATGCTGTGGAAAATGGTTAAGAAAACACAGCTTGGATTTTTATCATATGCTTGCCATTAGAGACCCCAGCCTCTCCTTGAGAACCAGTGCAGAGTTAAACACACTTAATAACTACCTGAGATCCAGGCGGGCTTCAGCACGATCTGGAAGGCTTTCCTGAACCGGCTCCGTAGGGGAGCAGAGCGGGACGTGTCTCTGCTGCACGGTGTGAGGTGATGTGGGGTGGCGGGGAGCCACCGAGCAGGGCAACACTGTGCAGGGCTGTTCTTTACCCCCCCAAGCCCCACAGTGACCAGCAACGCTGGGGACACGGCACTGGGGCTCATCAGCCTCGTCACAGCAACCTCGCAGCCGTGTGGCTCGGGGCTGGCGTGCCCACAGAGAGCCCGTTCTGTGTGTTGGGTGGTCGAGCAACCCTGGAAAAAGCAGTCTGAGCACTGAGGCAGGTTTCACTGCCTTAGCTATGGAAGCTGATTTTGTGAAGATCAAAGATGCCTGGTGGGGATCCAGCAAAGGATGAAGACGTTAAGACCCACATAATGGATCCAACCAAGAGAGCACAAAGATGGAAGCAGTCAAAAGAATTTTAGAGTGACAGAGCCCTGGAACAGGCTGCCCAGAGAGGCTGTGGAGTCTCCTTCTCTGGAGATCTTCCACACCCACCTGGATGCCACCCTGTGCCACGTGCTCTGGGTGTCCCTGCTGGAGCAGGGGGTTGGACTAGATGATCTCTAGAGGTCCCTTCCAACCTCAGCCAGTCTGTGATGCCTTGAATTGTAGTTGCAATGCAGCGCTTTCTGCTTAAAGTTACTACACCCACAATTTTGTGCTGTAAGATGTCTCTATAGGTGCCTGAGGAAAAGCACCAGTTAGCACCCAAATCCCACCTTTATGAAAAGTTCCCTTTGCTTGCAAGAAATCAGTATGTGAATCTCAGTTCTACTTCTCTTCCCGTGCTCAGAACAGCAGCATTTGAGCAAGGTAACAAAAACATCATGCTCCAGCTTCACTGGGAAGAGGTCCTGGACTCGCTCCTCCCTGATCCTAAGATTTCACATCACAGCATTAACAGACCTGAAGTCAGACTCATGCCTAAAAAGCTTTCCTAAAGGCCAGGACAAAGCCTGCACCTGAAACACCCAGCACAACTGACTTTTTTTTCCCTCCAGGCAATAAGAAGCTAATCTGCAGAGGGGATTAAGCTTCCTCAGGAACCAAGGTCTGCTTCTCCGAGCTCCTTCTCCAGCACAGACACAGCAGCCCATCCACATATTCAAATCCCCACTTAAACAGGACTTTGTACCGCAAAGACAATTCTCTTTCAAGGAAGAGGCTGAAAGGTGAAATCAGAGCTGATCATCGTCATCATAACATTTTATGCATTACTAAGAGGTGTTCAAAGCTTGCAGGCAGAAAGGAAAGAAAACTTATTTAGATTTGGGGTAACAATTATATGAAGAAAATGTTCTTTAGAGAGTATTTTTCCAAGTAACTGATAAAAGTCAAAATATATAGTAAACACAGCCTACTTGCTGCAGCTTGCACAAGTTCTAGTCACTGGTCAATACAGTTGATTATTTCTGACATTAAAATCCATTCAGACTCTTGGAACTTCCCATTATTCCATCAGGACTTCTATTTTTACATGATTTTGCTTACTTTGAAAAGGTCTAAAAATTTAAAAGGTTGAAACCTCACTTCCTAACCCAGTTACAGAAAGTCTATTCAAAAACTAATACAAGGTTTATAGATCTATTAATATAAATATGCAGAAAATCATCATCTGGAACTTCCTTTCTTTTTTTGTTGAAAATAGTTTCAACAGAGCCTTCAGTTTTCAAATTGTCCTTCCAGACACCCGCTAAAGAACCACTCCACTTTGTTTCAGCGAGATCTATTCATTCAAATAACTGTATATTTTCCCGGTTCCAAGTAAAATTTGTTAAGTGAGATCAAGATTTTAGAGCAGATGTTTTGATGTTTTATTAACACAAAACTAACAGGTGGAGAGATGACTTTCTCCCAGGATAACCTCCTCCCCAAGCAGCCACAGAGGAAATAAGTACACAATACCATAAGAAGGCATTAACCACACACAAACTTGAACTGAAGACTTCAGAAGCCATCAATCTAAACCATTCAAAAGCATTCACTCTACCCACTAAATCATCCTCTAAAAGCTTTAAGTGGTGCGTGAGAGTGAAATGCTCCCTCACTTCTCACTGCTCTCCAGATTGCTGGAAAATATGTGTTTTAAGTAGCTGCTTGTCTTAAGTCATTTCTTAACCTTCCGCCTCTGTCCCATCATTAACAAGCAGGCAGATAGATAGAATAAACCATACACAGTCTCCTCCAGTGTTCCTCCCATGCACCTAGTACAGCCCTCAGCCTGCAAGTCATCTCAGCCAACACTCTCTTTCTTAATTAGCTTTATCTCATTATCCTTTGCATATTAACTGATGAACCAGAGAGTTTCCAGACCAAAAAAAAAAAAAAAAACAAAACCACTCTACTCAAAGTATAATATTTAACAAAAACCTCTTGTACAGACCAGGATGATTCAGCTAAGCAGGAACCAGGGAAGATGGCTAGTTGCACGCCAGGAGTTCAGCCCACTGCTCTATTTGCAGATCAAAATAAAGACGAAAATGGGGAGTGGGGCTGCAGACTGAGGGCTTCTGCTGCGAACGCACAGCTCTAAGCCCATAGCCAAACGTCATGAGAAATAGCAATGGAGCAGAGCATGTAAGGGCATGGTAGACCAAAAGATAGTCACTGCAAAGTAGCTTTAAAAAAAAAATCCGTTTTATCCAGCTTTTAAAAATATTTAATTATTTTTCTCTGTCAAGTAAGGTAGCTAAATTGCACGAGTTTTAAAGAAAGGTATTGCAAATGCAATTCTGTTCACGTGCCCACTCGTTTTGAGCCACCTGTCTTTAATCAGTGAATGTAGTTTACAATCCTGAAGGCTAAGGAGCTCTATCATAACTTAAGGAAAATTCTTTAGAAGCCTTAAAGAGATGAATGCACTTCGACATTTCTACAGAGTCTTCATAGAGCTGCAATAAAAATATTTTTTCACAGAGTTAAGAATAATTTGAGATTATCCTATTAAACCAGAGACTGGTAAAATTCAGAGACTGCCTTTCAAATTACTGACATCTGTTCCAAAAAACTAATTTTAAGGACAGCTAATAGTATACATTTTTAAGGAAACTTCAAGGCAATGAAGAGGCAGTACATGCAGCTACTTGGTAATTCTCAACATTATTACTGATGTTCAGAGTTACCTAGATGTGAGTAAAAACAAAAAAACCCCTCAATTCTTATGCAAAAGTAGGATTTTTTTTTTTAATATGGATAAACTCAAAGCATGAGAACATGCTTTTAGTTATTCAGCGGTATCCACCTGGGAAATACTTTAAAAAAAGGACCTGTGTCCCCTTCTTTCAGAAATAATTGACTGGAAAATTAAATCGTAAGTAATAACCTTGTGAATGAATACCAGTAGAAAAACAGTACTTTTAACACAATACAAGACACAAATTGCAGCCAAAGAAAATCACAGAGTTGGCTGATGCAGGTGGTTCAGGACGGGGAGCAGAGCGTAACTGTGTAAAGGTGCCGCTCCTGGGACCTCCTTAATAGAGCCATGTGAGGACAGCAGTAACTGCTGCCAAGGTAAATGCCTGGCTGCAAGCAGGCAGCAAAATAGATATCATTCAGCTGTCAGGTTTCATACATTTATTTCCCTGCCTGACCTGCTAGATTCTAGTTGGACCACAGCACATCAGTCAGTTGTAGTCATTTTTTTTTCCCCACCTGAAAAGAAAGTATTTTCTAAGAATCTCTTGTATGAGCATGATGTTTGTTCTTAGCAAAAGAGCAGTTAAAGAAATAACTCACATCTCAGGCCAAATCCAGCTGCCTTTGCACATCTAAGGCTCCCACTAAACTGAAAAAAAAACCAATCTGAACAACACTCATTGCCAAACACAGGTGCCTTTTGCATTCACATTTATGCTTCTGCAGCCACCTGCAAAGCCACATTCTGGAGGGCCTAATACAGGCTGAAAAAAACAAAATGGTAGGAAAACTAGGTACTGCAAACGTTTAGTGGCCTCCCTCCTGCTCTCAACCTAGAATGATATTCCTAAGATAGCAAAAAACATGGGCTACAAACATAAAAACATAAGATGCATAGAGGAAAAGTTTGGGTAATTGGCTTCATTTAATGAGAAAACAGTTTTGGCCACTGAAAAGATTCATAAGCAATGAACAGCCTGAATCCAGAACGCACACGGATGGCTAACCTTAATTTGGAACATAAAGGCGGAGGAATAAAAGCTATAGAATGAATAGCTGGTTCTATATGGGTTTTTCGGTAGCTAAACCTCTGAGTCTCATCAAGCCTTATTCTCAAAATAGTATCTAATGGTAGAAATGTGAAAACTACCAAAGAAAATAGCCCCAAGAGCTATAATCAAAGTTACAATGAAAGCAAAAGTTAGTGATGTTCTTAAGCAGCTGAGAGGTCCATTTGTACTTAAGAAATGTGGTAACAGCATGGATTCATCAGATGTCTTAGATATTGCTCTCCACTTCCTAAGTAATGGCTTTGATAAGGGATTTTGAGGAATAAGAACCGTGGGCATTATTTAAAGAATAGACATACGGAAAATAATTCAGATCCCTGACAGATGGAACAAAGGAATGCCACAAAATCATGCTGAAGATCTATGAGGAAAAGTTGTAAAAGCCAAAATAAAGCAGGCTACATTTAAAAGTGACCTGGGAGTTACAACACCGCCTGTTTCACTCCAGCACGACCGCGCCTGGAGTAGCGCCATGGTCTTGGCATTCTCAAGCAGAGGCAAGCTGACAAATTGGAGGACATTCACACTACAGCGAAAAGAGCATGAGAAAAATAAGGCAATATTAAAAAAGGCGTAAAAAGCTGAATGAAAATTTCAGAGAAGGGAGGAACAACCTCTAAACATTCACAGAGTATAAGTAAATATCAAGGAGGGAAAGAACACTTCAATATAATAAAAAGAGGATGTAGCTGAAAGCAAAAATTCTCACTAAATTTTAGGCAAACTTCCTGATATCAAACAAGTCTCTAAAGGAAACAGTGAAATCCTCTTTCCTATGGGACTTCTTTTAAAATATAGACCAAAATGTAATGGATACTTGGAAGGGAAGATAGATTCTGGCAGAACATATTGCTTACTGTAATAGGACTGGAAATTGTATTACAGGATGGACAGTCACTACCTCGTAGCCACTTGTCTTTTGTCTGCAGAACATTTTACTATAACTAATGAAAACAAAGGCTTATAACCTTACATTTACACATTGACAAGGTTTATCAGAGGCCTCCTTGGGATGACAGAAATTAGGAAAAAACAAACCCGAGGAAACACAGCATCTCTGCTAGAAGTAGCCAGAAGAAGCAATGCCAGCCTTGATAGTCTTCTTCAGCTTGTACTTCAGCTTAACTCACAGGATGTTCGCTGGCAATACTGAGTTTCCTACAACTGTAACAGATGGCCAGGTTTAACAGCTTTAAATTCAAAACCATACAGCAATGCAAGGTTTTGAGTAAACCAAACATGTATCTATTCCCTGTCCATGCAGCTGTAACACCCTCACATGCATGACTCACATATGAAGCCAGTTCAACAGTGCTTCCAACACAGATGTACTCCTCCATCACTTTAAGGGCTAGAGTCTAAATTTTGGTACATATAGCATCCTTTTTTGTTGTTCTCTGTGAGAACAACATTCTCTCCTCTTTGTAACAGAGGAGGCTGTTGGCCTTTTTGCCGATCTCTCCATCCCTGTCCTGAGGGCAGACATGCAGCAACGAGAACATGGTAGTGCAGCAGGGCATCAAGTTGAGGGTCCTTTGCCTTTCTTCCCTAAATCCTACACTTATGGACAAGCAAAACTACTTAGCTTGCCCAAGTCTGCTGCCATCTCAGGAAACCATGTGTTCCTAAATACTTGAACATACTGAAATAGCATCCTGGATATTTATGTCACGTTTGCTATGAAATTTACATGAGTACCTCCTGTACTTGCAGAACTTAAGAGCTATTTCTATTGAAGGTTTAGAAGACAGCAACGGTATCACACTCCCGCTAATCAGGCTGCTTAGCTTCAAAGCACAGGAGGGTTTGAGATGGGATCAGAATTGGGTGGCTACCTGTTGGTCTTTATATACCCACATACCTATGTCTCTGAACATCAGTGAGCTCAGCCTTGATACAAACTTATTCTTCTATTCCACAAAGTGGAATTTAATCAGATAAGCCCATATTAATTTTACACCCAGTTCTGATTTTGAAAATTGCCCTCCCACTCTTTGCATAGACTTCACCATCCCACCTACAACCTCTCATCTATTCAGTACTCGTTTTGTTCTTCAGTCTTGGCTTCAGCCCAGTCTTTTCACAAAGCGTGGAAAAGGCAGGGCAATACAGAGAAGTACAAAATCTTACCGTTCCCCCAAAAGCAGACAGAGACGCTCATTATAAAAAAAGCTACCCTGCACCGGAGCAGTGTGGGAAGACAGAGGTGAGAATACCTCCTGGGTCTCTTGAGGAATGTCCCGCATATATCACGCACACGCATGGGATTTCTCCGGCAGAGCTAAACCATGCACGAGGCTCCACAAGCCCAGCTACCTGCTCAGCTAGCCACCGTGGGGCAAAAGGCCCCACCAGCCCCAGGCTCAGACCTGAATGGGTCTCAGCTTCCACCTGTGGGTCACTGGCCAACTGTGCGGCAACCTTTTAGGAAAGTCCCTGCGAGCTGGCAGCAAAATGTTCATGAGAAGAAAGCATTAGAATAACAACTAGTAGAAGGTACCGAAAATCAGCGTTTCAAGTCTTGGCAGCTTGTAAGGGACTGCCGATTCGACTGTTTTGCTGTTACAGAACGTTCTGGTTTCCGTGGAATTAAACTGTACTTTGGGACGGATCCCGGCCTGCTTCTGCTAAGCAGCCGTCGCCTGCCTGCCTCATTGCAAATATATTGGCTGTTGGCATACATGACACTACTTGTGAAACCCTCAGTCAAGACACTAGTTAACTAAAGGGCTCCCAATTAATGACCGTGGTCTTCACAAGTGCAGATATCCTCATTAGGAAGGCAGGAGGCCACTAACAAGTTCCACTTTGAGGGTGTCCAATTAACTCATCTACTAAATACCTGCCAGGCAACCTCAGCTAGCAAACATTGGCTTTTCCAGTTCCCCTCCTTCTGGTTGCACCAATTGGGAGACCAGTTGTGTACAAAGGAGCGGCTCTTTCCCCACATTACAAAGCCTTTGACAACAAGAAGCAAGGGCTACTGAAGTGTTTCACGGGTCTTCCATTTACACACACAGAAAGTTAAGTGTGCGCTTTGGGAGTTCAGCATAACTAAAAGAACAAAACACTCCCTACGACCTTGTAAACAGGGAATGACTTAACCTGACACAACCAGCACTTGTGGAGCTGAGTCTGGGTCATGCCAGGCCCACATTTTGCTGTGGTACCTCACGGGTGGGTGATGCTTCATACATACACAAGAAGCTCCAGGACAAAAGTGCTATCGGGTGAGTTAAGGACAAGGTAGCCGCTCTCAGTCTGAATTCCCAGATAGGCTTTCAAGTAAAATCCCTTGTTTGTGGCAGGATTTGGCCAGTATGCATTTCCAACATTTTGTACTGTCTAATTTTTTATTTATTTATTTTTAAAGCGTCCTGAGCTTGGAGCCTTTCAGTTGTTCAGTGGGAAAGGCCACTCTGCAGCCCAGCAATCCGCGGGGACAGAGAAGCGGTGTGGAGTTCAGCACAAAGAAGGGCTTTCACAGAGGCCCGCGCCGGCCTCGCGCAGCCAGGCTCCCTCTCCGGCCACGGAGGACGAGGAGGAGGGCTTTTCCAAGGAGTGAGCCGGAGGGCTCCCGGCCTCTGCACCTGCCCTGTGACATGCCGGCTGGGGGGACCTTGGCTCACCAGGGTCAGCCTGGCCAAAACTCACGGATTTCAAGCTGTGAAAAGCCACCATGTCTGCACTTTAGCGCAGGTCTGCCCATTTACCATGCACTTTTCTTCATCTGTTCTGTGGACAAGTTTAATTCCTATCACATTTTATTTATTTTGTAGCCCTCTCTCTTGCACTTAGAGCTTTCCCAAGACTAAGCACGAAGCACTGCCACTGTGTATTTGCTCTGCACACCCCTGCGTTCACTGTTCACAACGGCACCGGGCAGTTCTCTGCAAAACGCAGCAATCCTCCCTGCAGTGATGCTGCAGACACGTCCTGTCTCTCTCTCACCACTCCCGATTCCTGAGGTATCATCGTCTGCTCCCTGATTACTCTCCACCATTTGAAGAGGAAGCAAAGGAAGCTAGTGGACTGGGGGAAAAAGAAAAGGGATTGGTTAACTGGAGAAAAAAAAAAGGAGCAAAACACAACATCCAAATTCTGGCTAAGACTCTGGCTATGGACTCTTAGGTCCATAGCAGAAGGCGGCAGGTGTGTATCAAGCCTGCTCACTGCCCGCGAGGTGATCAGAGGTGCACTGCTTGACTTGAGATAGAGATCTCCTCATTGCAGATCACGGACTTGCCAATAGGTTATGGAAAAATATCTTCTCAGCTTCTCAGGTCTGAGCAAAATCAGCTGATTCAGTCTGCCTGTCCACTACTTTATTAGTATAAATAAGCAACCAAAGACCAATTGTTGCTTTAGAAGTATTTTTAAACACTTAATTGCTGCTGTGGTTCTCAAAAATAATTTAAACTAATTGTGCCTTCGACATGCTTCGATTGCAACACATACTTCTATTGCATACAAAACATCAGATTGAAAATGCAATCAAGAGCACATTTACTTACTTTAATTTGCCATTAGTATACTGCAGGTTTACAGTGCCAAACCACAAGCACCATAATCTCATTCCCTCCTCGGAGCATTTCCAAGCAAATATCACACAACGTCATCAGGACTTTGACCCATTTAACTCAAATTCTCTACAATAAAGCAAAACTAGGATCTACTAAAAATAAAACAGAAAATTTAGTTTTCTAGGGTAAACACAACAGTTGAGCGACTCTACTTCCAGACAAACAAATCATATCAAGACAAAATCTAGTGCAATTTGAAGATCTTGTAGTAAGTTTTAAGAAAGAAAAAAAGAAAATCAGTTTTTGTGTATATATATATATATCATACACTATTTGAAGAGTAGTGCTTATACATTTTCAACACGTGCCAAATACTGATGAACACATTTATATGCTTATAAGCTGAAATAAGTTGCAGCAGACCAAGTAACATTTGGCAGAGCCTCTTGCCTCAGTGCTGCATGGCTGCCCCCATCGCCATCCTGCAAGTACTACCAACTTGTAAATGCAAGTGCTGGAGGCTTAATAGGGAAAAATCCTTTATAAAAAACCCCACTTTCCTACACACTGAACCCTCTCTTGGATAAGACCAGCAGAAAGCCCCTGCCTACGCTAGGTGCATAGGAATATTTACCCTGCGGCCCCCAAGTGGGCGACCTACGGCGGGTGCTGCCTACAAGTTGTTCCCTGTGTCCCTCTCCCGAAACTGGGGATCCCGGCAGGCTGCCCTGGGAAGGCGGGTGCCCTGGCGTGGCCGGGGGCCACGGGCCGCTATGGGTGACCGGGCTCAGTCAATGAGGAGCGGTCGCGCTCCCACCGCGCCAGGCCCTCTCCAGGCTCCCCGCTCTCAGCATCCCTCATATCTCGGCTATGACAGGGCTGGAGGGGCTCCTGATGGGAAACGTGCTCCGAATTAGCATGCTCGGCACAATGGGGGCATTGAGCGGCTGCGTTCTCTCGGTCCAAACAAAAGCAGCCCGGCTGCTTTTAGCAGCGCTGCTGGAAGTTTGCGCTATCTCTCTGGTTGCAGGCTTACTTAACAAATCTTCACTCTGTCTAAATAGAAGGGAGCACAAGAGATAGAATCTTTTTAGTAAATCATATCATTCGATACCTTTTAGGCTCAAAGGAAAGGTGTCCTTTGAACGTGGCAAAGAGCAACAGCGCTTTATCTGCGCGCTGTTTTCAGCGAACCACGCACGCGAGCCCACCCCGAGGTGAGTTTCCCTGGCTTCCCCCCAGCGCTCGCACTGAAGGCAGGTTCCCGTCATCAGGGATTTCACAACTAAAGCCCAGCAGGGACGCTGGCTTCTGCACAGCTCAATCTGCCCCCTGTACCAGGAGCCCACTGTAGAAAACAGCAATTTTCAATGAGCAACCCAACTGCTATATTGCAGGGAAAAAACAAAACAACCCCATCCCCGTGATCATCCTTTGCTCCAGCTGGAGGGTTATGAATGGTAGATCTACATCTCAGAAGTGCACCCTGTATGAAATGGATCCAAATTAGAAAGCGAATAGATATTTGCCAGGGAAAGCAGGAAGAAGATGGAAATGACACTAATTCAATACAGGGAAAGGAGGAGAGCAAAGCACTACCATATTTAAACATCTTTGGGAAACAAATGCTAGCAGAACAAATCTATTTCAGCTCAGTGTGCTGGGCTGTAATTGCTCATTAGCACAGCAAGATAATCAGGCAGATAGTCTGGGGCTTTCTTGGTTAGGAGGCGTATCTGCCTTCAACCTCCCCTACATTAAAGGGAATTTTCTCTAAGAGTAAGGGAGACATAAGACTATTCCATCAAAGCTTCTCTGAAGCTTATTTATTTATTTTTAAGATTTCCAAAGAATTTATGTAATCTTCTATTTGCAGCACAGCCAAGAAAAAAATCATGCTCCTTAACAACATGAGATTACAGCAGAAAAGCAGAATGGCAATGAGCTTCCAGGCAGCTCCAAAGCAAGGGGGATCCAAAACCATTTAGAAAGCAAAACTACAAAGCCAGGCTGCAGTTTTTAGGAGTCTTGCAGGAGAAATGTCTAGTTTGTTCAGAGTCTTCTCCTGCTGTATTTCAGGAAATTTTCCCTGGGGACCTGGATCTACCTGCATTCCTTGCTTTCTTTACTAGCTCTGCTCAGTACACTCAACAGTCTCTGCTGCGCAGACTTAATCACCATTTTTTAATCTTACCATGTGCCAACCATCCTTCAGTGTGCCAACCTCGTGATTTTTGCAGTTCGGCATTGCTTTGTGCAAGAGGTATTTATTCCAGGCACACATTCCCATCAGAATCATGGTATTCCTGGAGCAGAGGTAAGGCTGTCTCCATGATACAATGACTGAGGTCTGACCACAGCCACATTCTTGCCTTCTATAGAGGCTCTTAGACCATTTTTACTCAAGCATCCTTAGCAGTGCCAAGCACTGGTTGCTGACTCACATTTTCCTCCAATGCACCAACCCAAGCCCTGGCAGCAACGAGGCCTCTTTCCTTCAGGGGAGCTTTGTTACTGTCTCAAGCAGACAGTCACTTTAAGCTCTCCGTTTGCTGTACTGGGGGGCATGCATGCCTGGATGATGACTTTCTGATCAAAGGGGCTAAAGAAATCAGCCTGGAAAGCTCCATGCTTTATTTGGCAGTATTTCTCTCTCACTATCTGTAAATTGCCTTTAAGTGCCGAAAATGCATTTTCCCACGCTTGGAGGCACTTCACAACTTGGTGTCATGATAGCACACAAGAACCTCTTCACATTACCACAGAAAGGTCTCACACTAAAGCGACAGGGGGGAGGCTAACAGAGGTCTATACTCCGTCATTAGCACATGAATTAGAGCAATGAAGTAGCCTGTGTGGGAGACAGAGGAAGCAAGCCTCAAGCAGCCATCAAATGTAACCAGTCTTACCTGGGCTGAGTGAAACTTCCCTTGGCAAGCCCTCTTTGAGGCGAGCCCTTTGGATGCGGTTAATCAACGGGCTGGACAGTGTGGCCCCGGAACGGCAACGGGTCGCGGCTGCGCTTGCCAAGGGCTGCACTTCAGTGCCGGCTGGGCCACCACAGGGCTCTCGGGTCACAGAACGGCGGCAGCAGAACTGCCCACCTCAAAGGTCCGGTAAGCTCGGCGGCAGGAGTGGAGGTTTCTTGCGAATGGGGTCTACCAGCTGGAACCTCCACTGATTAGGACTTATTAAACCATATCTGTGGAATTGCTCTTGGGGTTAGATGGAGTGAAGAGGTGATATGCCGTGAAAAGAGGCAAAGAAAAGTAAAATACTGCATTTAGCGCTGCAAATGCCTCTCCCCATTCCCAAATTTGATCATGGTATGTTACTGTGTTTCTATCAAAAGCTTATTAAATTCCTAATCAGCCAAGGAAACATTCTCAAATTTCAGTTATTCTTCATATTCACTAGGTTAAGACAAACTAAAAATACACAGCACACGCCCCCACCCATTGCGACAATCTGGTGCAGAGCAGCATCCTACAGGCAACGGCACTGCTCTTCCTTTCTAGCTGCGCCAAAGCCCACCACGCTGAATTCTCATGCGATGAGGTGGGACTCGCAAGATCTACAGATCTTGTAAACGGGTTTTACAGATCACCACAGGATCTCCACAGCTGAACCATGGCAGTATTGCTAACAAAGGCTCCCTCCCTTGCTTTGTTCTTCGGCTTCAACGGGAATGATATTCAGGCTACAATAAAGCCATGATCATTACATTCATTTTTGCATAATGAGTCACCGTCTTTCTGAAACAAAACTATCTTTCACCTCCACATCGAATAAATGCTATTAACTTCTCCAGTATCCCACCTACCACCATTTTCTTCTCTGCAAGCGAACAACATACAAGTATCTCAGAATGAGTTTCACAGGGGATTTTAGTGAGATCAGAAAGCAATAGATATAGTTCAAGATATAGTCTGTCTCCTCCCGCAGGCAGGAATAGTTTCTGGCCTCTATATTAAT
Source organism: Crypturellus undulatus (assembly GCA_013389825.1). Classification (NCBI taxonomy): domain Eukaryota; kingdom Metazoa; phylum Chordata; class Aves; order Tinamiformes; family Tinamidae; genus Crypturellus; species Crypturellus undulatus. The sequence continues at coordinate 462,129 of VWPW01004609.1, read as the reverse complement.
CTCAGAAACAAACAAACAAACAAACCCCAAAACTCTTGGCACTGAAACAGAGATGGATTTGCTATGAAGTGGGACAAATCCCACACGTCTCCTTTCCTGTCCTTTTAACTCAGTGTAAAATAACCAATTTCCTGAATTGTTGCTATTCTTGCTGCTTTCTAAACAATTCCCTGACATGTGGGATCTGTCTGAACGTATCGAGCTAAGGTAGAGGTGATTCCGAGTCAATTCAGCATGTGACTGAAACTTGCTCAAGTTCTTGCTCTAAACACAAGTGCCTCAGGACCCATTCCGAGGCTGAAGCATCCTGAGCTCCCAAGGCTATCCTGAGACAGAGGCATGGGGCACTAGAAAATAGAAAACTTTGCTTAAAGTCAAGGCTGGACAGCTTCAAACACCAAGTACCAAGGCTTGGCCTCCTGCTATACTGTCACAAGTAAGCCCTACTCTGCAGGTTGCCTACGAGTGCTGCTGATACCCCTATCTACCCTGGCTTAGTTGGGCTCATGGTTGGGGTTGGTATGGGGTGAGGGTAGGTAGAACAGGTTGCTCATTCACCTATGATTTTAGAGGGATTTAGGAGATTTACCATTAAAATTCATGGAATACACAGACATAGTCCCAGTGTGACACATCCAAATCAAAACCAGTCATACTGGGTGACCTTCCATAGCCTGGCTGAATTACACCTACATCCAGCAATCTTGCCGCACGTCTACCGGGCTCTCCAAGGACTGCCCGGAGAGCAACTGCAGGTCAGCACAGAGCAGAGCATGAAAGAGTTTTNCCAAATCAAAACCAGTCATACTGGGTGACCTTCCATAGCCTGGCTGAATTACACCTACATCCAGCACATCTACTGGGCTCTCCAAGGACTGCCCAGAGAGCAACTGCAGGTCAGCACAGAGAAGAGCATGGAAGAGTTTTTCCACACTGCATCCTAGGCAGGGCTGGCAGAGCAGTGCCTGGACCAACGCCGTCACTCTCAGTCCCTGAAGTTGGCAAAGGATCAGCCATAGGTGCCAGGCACGGCTGCAGGAGCTGATCCCAAACTGGGGAGGAGAGAAACATCTTTTTATGGAGTAGTTTCCTCATAGAAATGCATCACTGAAGCATGCAGCTCTAGAAATGCTCGTGTGCCTGTGCGCTTAAAAATATGCTCATCCTTCTCTTTCCAAAAGACTCTTTCCTTCCTACCTATAATATCATATCACCATGGATGTTGACAAAAGTTCTTCTTTTCTCCCGGCAGTTCAAAGGAAACTGCTTCTATGGAGTTCAAAGGAAAAGCGAGCTGGGCCTGTTTACTCTGGAGAAGAGAGGGCTAAGAGGGGATCTTATCAACATGTACAAATACCTGAGGGGAGAATGTAGGGAGGATGGGGCCAGACTCTTCTCAGTGGTGGCCAGTGATAGGACAAGGGGTAATGGGTACAAATTGAAATACAGGAAGTTCCATCTCCATGTGAGAAGATGCCTTGTGACATCTTTCCTGTGAGGATGACAGAGACCTGGAACAGGCTGCCCAGAGAGGTCGTGGAGTCTCCTTCTCTGGAGATCTTCCAAACCCGCCTGGATGCCACCCTGTGCCACATGCTCTGGGTGTCCCTGCTGGAGCAGGGGGTTGGACTAGATGATCTCTAGAAGTCCCTTCCAATCTCAACCATCCTGTGATTCCGTGATCCTACGCCTCATGCAAAGAAAGCCAGTTATTCCAAGAACAACAATTAAATCTTTGAGATGATCTACAAAATTTAAGTCAAAGGTATTTTTCTCAGATTTTGAACCATGTGATGTAGACAGAACAGTCCATTCTGATAATTATTCTGCAAGATTTTTCCTCAAGACACAAAATACCTACTAACAATATACAGAGTTTCAACTTTTAACTCTTCCAAGTCAAAGTGCTATTATGAATACTGTGCGCAAGTAAGCCCTCTGCAATCTCACACTTAAGAAAAGCAAGCAAGCAAACAAAAAAACCCACAAGGATATCTAAAGGTGAACAAATAACCAGGACTGCAACAGAAAGGGAAGACATAAAACCAACTATTTCCATCTTAAAATGTTTGTAATTTCTTCTACACAACCTGTCATTTTCTTTCAAAAGGCTTTTGGTTCTCAGCGCACAGTATCAGACCTGGGGAAAGAAATTCTGTTTCTTACAGCAAGCCATATGGAAGGAATTTCTGACTCCCTCTCACCTTTGGACCATATTTCAGCCTGAATTTTAACCTTCTGTTGCTATACAAAATAGTTGATGTGCACATGGGGGAAAGAGATTAGTGGGAAAAATCTGTTTATGCTTGGAACCATATCATTGCAGTTACAGTGTTGCAAAATAACTGAAATAAATGAACTGAGCAGACTGCCTCTGCTCTTTTAGATACTTCACAAATACAAGAGAGGCCATTTAACTGGAATCACAACTAATCACTTAATATGTGCCTAGATTTACAGCTGGACTCTCTAAATTATAGACGCAAATTAAATGCAACAAATATATTTAAACACACCAAATTATCTAAACAGAAAAAGTTACCAACAGGCTAACAACATTCCCATGTGCTACATCTTTTAGGAGCAGGAAAGTTACTTTGAAGTTATCCCCAAAGAACATTTCAGTAATTCTTCTCAGGATTTTTAGCTAAGCTATTTACTGCTTTGATGTATTATTTTTGAAACTTTATGAGAGTTTCCTAAACTTTTCAACTTTTTGACCACTTACTAGCTTCTAATCCAGTTCACCGCATGTGGGCAGTGGTCAGTATTCTCTGCATTAAAAACATGCAACTCAATTTAAGTTGCTTTAACCAAACCTTGGCAAGGGAAGTACAAATCAGTAACTGAAGTGAGCAACACTGGTTATATTTCCATTTGATACCTGTACCAAGCCTACACCGAGCTTGGCTTCTGAATAGCTCTGGTATCATTTACCATTTATTTATTTTTTGTGCTTAAACGAAACATCAGAAACACAAACAGCACAGGTCTCACCACTTGCAGTTCTGAAATACTTCTTTGTCATTGTAAATTGCTTCCATTTTCAGAAGAAGATTTTACATTGGTAGTGAATTCAGCCCCAACAAAGTTCCTTTCTAAGAGAGCGTGGGACAGAGCCAGAGGCAAATGGAAATGCCGTTTTAGAAGTGAGAGGTTTAAGAATTGTGCAAAATACCCACCCATTAGGGACAAAAATGAGAGGCTATAATGCTGCATCTTAACACTGGCAATTACCAAATCGTTACTCATTAGCGTCTCTCTGGAATTCCTCTCTTTTTACCAAGTTTTGGTCTCTTGCCTTCACAGTAGCCGTGCCTTGCTACAACATGATATGCCTGGAAGTCCCTCTGCCCGCTCCTCCTGACACAGTCATATTTATCCCGCTTGCATTTTCAGACAGTTTGAATGCCCACATTGTGAACCTCCTCTGCATCCACCGCATCTCTGATGCGTTATGTGCAGCACCCATTTGGTTTCGGGTTATGAAAAGCCAAGATGGATTCTGAAGCAGCTAAAAGGCAGCGATCGGTATATGGGAAGTGTGGGAAATTTCATTCAATAAGTGAGCCTCAGTTCTGAAGGTAACTGATAAGTAGGAGAGACGATTCAAATACTACTGAGGTTGGGTTTTCCTGTTAAAGTTGTGCATAAAACTGGAACCTCAAAAAAACTACAAGAAACCTGGTTTTTGGACCTAAACAGATGGCTCTGGCTTCAAATATAAGAGGTCTTCCTACACAAAATGAAGACTGCTGGCATATCATGTATGGGTCGAAGGATTTTTCTAGGTATTTTCCTGGGAACCTATGCCTCCAAGCAGTGAAATAGCAGCATAGGAAAAATGCAGGGGATAAAAAGAGGAGGAACCCAAAATCCAAAGCCCCACAAAGCTGAGAAGAAAGAAGAAAGAAGGAAGCACCAGACACAGAAGCAGCAGTGACAGCAACACAGCACAGAAGAGGAAAAAAGAGCATAGCTTAACCAGCTGACGGTGCATGCGAGTGTACCCAAGGGTCCAGGTCACTGCACTAATCACTGCTTCTGAGTAGCAGAAACAGGGACTAAAAGAGGCTTGAGACCACTTCAGGAACCCAAACCTGCATCTTTGCCATCAGGGCAGCGACTACCAGCAGCTGTTTTCACGGCCATAGGTCCTCCTCCCTGGACGGCCGTCATCTGCCGAGCTGCTGGGTCACTTTCTTTGTCTCCCTGCCTGATAACTCCCCGTCGCTCCCGTGTTTTTCCAGGCTGTAGTTAATCCCGCAGGAAGCCCCGCTCTCCCGAGAAGAAGGGTGCTTCTGTGCGTAATCTCCAGACGGCAGCTGTGACCCCGGCACCCAGAAAGGGGATCATTGTGCGGAGCCGCCGCATTAGCGCTCAACTTCCCCTCTCCCCCGTGCACTGGGGGCCTGATGGAAGCACGCTGCGAGTTTAGGCACACGCGCTGCCAGCAGCAATTTTCTCCAGCAGCTGTGGGGAGCTCATCCCTTCCTCCTCCATTGCAGGCTACGCTCAGAATCCGCACAGCATTTTCTTTTTGATTTTACTTTATATTATTTTGCATTTGAAGGGATTGACTGTCCCACCTGCTAACATAACAGTGCTTGTTGTGTGCTTAGTCCTCAAGGCTATGGCAGTATTACTGAAAAGTCACTTTGTCCCTTTTCTTTCTTTTTTTTTTTGAATATGCAGAAATACTGAACAGCTGTGTCTTCTCATAGTGCTTTTGTGCAAAAGTGGCTCAAAGACAATACTAAATTCAAAGATACTAGACCTGGGAGGGGGATGTCTGGAAGGGGGAGAAACAGAAAAACAAAACAAAACAAAAAAAAAACCCAAACTAAAAAGCTTCTTTTTCTTTTTCTTTTTCTTTTTCTTTTTCTTTTTCTTTTTCTTTCTCTTTTTCTTTCTCTTTTTCTTTTTCTTTCTCTTTTTCTTTTTCTTCTCCTCCTTTCTTCATTTACACCTTGCCAGCACCAGTCAGTAAAGTAAGAGGCATTATTTTAAGGTAGAAGAATTTTAACAACGTAATCGTTCATGGCAGGCTTATCAGTCTTCTAGCACAGTCAGCCCTTATTATCCTGACACAAGATAAACTTATGTAACTGCACCAAATGTGCTAATTGATGGGATAACAACGTCGCTGACTACTGTACTTTGTTTCAAAGCACGGCTATTTCCCATACTCCTGGCCAGGCGAATGGTGTGCAAACACTATTAAAAGCCTGCAAGTGGAATTCAATATATTGAACTGAAGTGCACTGGAATGAGTAACAAAACATGCTACTGCAGAATAGCACAAAAAGAGAGATAATGGACTAAAACTCTAGTAATATTGAGACAAGTAAAATCTCTCCAGTTTTTGGTGTAATTGGATCAGAAAAGAATATAAAAGCTGTTCAAAATCATTGTGAGTAGCTACAAACTTTCCTGTCCTCTCATGAAAATCCTACCTTTGGGGTGTATGGACAGCGCCAGTTGGAGAGAACGGGGAGGGAATGGGCATCCGCCGAGCGGAACAACACTCATTCCCTCCCTCCCTCCTTCCTTCCCTAACCCTCCTCCATCATGCACAGCCACCTCCACCAGGAACTCCCACATATTCCAGTAGTCACCTGCCTGGCTCAGAAAGACCATCAGGAAGCCAAAGATGTCTGAGAAGATGAAAATGCCATNTAACCCTCCTCCATCATGCACAGCCACCCCCACCAGGAACTCCCCCATATTCCAGTAGTCACCTGCCTAGAAATGAGAGCTGGTTCAAAAAGACCATCAGGAAGGCAAAGATGTCTGAGAAGGTGAAAATGCCACGTAAATAAACAAACACATACATACATATATATATATAGAATCCAGGATTTTGTTTTCCAAAGTTAGCCCATTTGACTTACCTGTCATCTGAGAGGACAAATGCAAGGCACCTCAAGGACAAAGAAACACTTTTTACTTCTAAGCTCTATAAAAGTTTTGCAGATTCTTCCCATAGAAACTGTGCCATTTGGTCCCTTCCAAAACACAGCAACCCAGGTGAAAGGTAGATGGTAAAGAATTCAGACCATATTCCAACCGGTCACCTCACTGAGATGGATCACAGAACACCTGTGTTTCCTTTGCACTGGTCTTCCCCATGGTCTCCTACTCACTCCCTAAACTATTGTTGTTATTAAAGACCTCAAGTAAAAAAACACATACATACAAACAAACAAACAAACAAACAAAAAAACGCTTTCTGAAAGCTCCATAGAGATTTCCAGGAGGGATTTTATATCGAGCTACTATCCGTCCACCTTCAGGGCACACCTTCCCTTGTCTTGTAAGCCCGAACTATGCTGAAGAGAGGCGCATGCAGGTCAGCATTCCTGCTGGGTTGAGGATGAAAGAAACTTTGCAACCATGGGTGGAGAAAAGTTCCTGGCTGTAACCCCACTGAGGTGATCCTTTCCCACTCATGTCTGCTTCCCTTGCATTTTATAAAGAAATGTGCTTTTTGTATGCTATTCGCGTGCCAACCCCACATAACCAGACTAACTGCCTATTGTGTGCAGGTCTAGGCCTTCTACATATCAGAGACCTCTGACCAGCAGGCAGGCTAGGGACCCCATCCCACAGATACTAAATGCTGCAGGTTGCAACAGGCCATGAATTTTCATATATTATCATATACATTCAGACAGCATCAGATAAATATCAGGTGGTGGGTATGGGGACCTCCTTATTCATCAAGTGTTTTTGATGGATAAGCAGATCTGAGAGATTCATAATCACTGCAGATGCTGTCTGCTCATTTTCACCATGTCTATACAACTGAACATATGGCCTTTTAGCACAAAGGTAGCTTATGCAGTCATTAATTACATATAATTTCACCCTGTTCAAAGTATCTGATACAAGCAGAATCTGTCCTCTGGCAGGGACATCATTGCATTGGGGAACTTTCTTTCTGAACTCTTCCATCTGATGAAGAAGAGTTTACTTCCTTCACTTGTGGCAGAGTAAATGTTCTGCTCTTGCAAAACCAGGTGCAGTAGTGCAACTGCTGCAACAGCCCCAGAAAGGGTGCTCTTTGCTCTGACCTGCACTGCTGTAACATTTTTGAAAGACTGTGTTAGAACTTCTGAGCAGCAAAGCATTGCAACGCCAGCAGCTGAGCCACACGGCAAGTCTCAGGGGGCCAGCCATCAAATTCATTGACACTGTGTGGATGCAAGCACCGTGTAAGTTAGACGTGCCCTGTGCTGCTACACGTTACCACAACAACGTGCAGGTGGTAAAATGCTGGAGTCTCTTTTTAAAATGAAGAAACAGGGAGAAGATTAATTAGGGGTAAAGAATCACAAAAGTCATCCTGCAAAGTACATTTCTGCTAACAGAAAGTCAAATTTGGTTCAGGTTCTGTTCCACTGCACTTCATGTTCCCACAGAAGAGTACTAAATGTTACACGGCATATACAGTCCCAGTGAGGTCGACTACCCCGAGGCGATCTGAGCACATGGACACCTCTGAGCAATCCTTCACACACACACACACACACACACACACGAAGAAGGACTTTAGGTCCCATTTTCCTCCTTCGTTCCTCCTGGCACCATACCAAAGCCAGTAATCTAACACTTTTTGCAGAAAAGCATGCCAAAGTGATGGAGCTTGTAATAATTTGCCCCTCATCTGGCCATAAGAAACCGTCATTTCATAAAGAGCAGGATCTGACCCACAGGCTCAGCTTCGTACGCAGTAGTAGAGAACACCTTCCAGTTGAAATGCAGGGAGTCTTCAGCAAAGCACCAGCATGTATCCTGGAGAAAGGACTGAGGATTTAATAAAACAACAGTAACAAGAACATCAAAACAAAACAAAAAAGTATTTGAGGGATAGGATCTAATTTGATTGCCTGCCTTTGATGGTACAAAACTATTCTTGAATTACTATTTAAGATATTTTTAGACTTCTCTTAGGACCCCTTGATGAGACAACAGCTAGAGAACAAAAAGGTGCCCAACAATAGCGTCTCTTTAAAACACAGTGTTGAATCTTTCTTTTTGTAGAAGCAGATGGGCAGCAAGACAGATCCCATAGAGACTAGCTGGTTCAGTGATTTCCCCTTGAACCTTGTAATACCTGCATATGGTTATTTTTTAGCTGAGCAAACAGCTCTATTTGAAGGTGCTGACCCCTCTTTCAAGTCAATCCTGCCAGCTTACTGAATTTTGCTAGAGGTACCAGTCTCTCACAGAGCTGAGTGGTCATGAATTACAATGTGCCTACCGATTATTATGAGAGGATATTAAATTCGCTGTTGTGTTTCATTAGTTGCAATAGACTTTTTATAGGGCTAAGCTCCAGTAGATTCCTGGTGTTAGTTCAAGTAATATGTCATGCATCTACAGTATAGGTATATTGCTATGTGTATATCTTTTTCCAGATCCTGATTTCCAATTTATTAAATTCACTTAGCAGTCACTATTTTACATAATTATTCAACATCAGCTTCTGAAGATGGGAATTGCTACCACTGCCTGCTGATCGCTGTTGCCTCGCACAGGCATTTTCCTCATGTCTCTCTCCAGAGAAGACACCTTCAAGCAGGGAAAAGGTAGCTGTTATTGGGCTAGGTAAAATATGAGAGTCCTCATTATTGTTTATTTTTAGGTCCATAGACATTTATCAATATTTCTACAAACAGAAGAGTTCCAGGCTCATTCGACCTTTTTGTCACGTCTCTACCCTTATCCCAAGAGTCTCAAAGAGTGATAACATAGAGGTAGTAATGAAGTATCGCCAAACATGGATGATTCTCATGGGTGATATCTGGAGAAAGATTTGGTGCCTGAAGAACCCAGTCTGCCCTAATAGGCTGGAGATTAATCACTGAGCTGGCCCAGTATCCTGTGATCAAGTGATGTAGTAAGTCAGGGTCTCACACGAGAAACAAGGAGACACGATTGCCTGCAACTTTAGGGAGACAGTTTTTTATTACTGACATTTTAGATGGAAGGAATACATATCACCTACAGACTTACCAAGCTGGAATTGAGTATTCCTCAAAGCTACAGGATCTATGCTTAAAAAATAGTGCAGAGTACTGAAGAGATCAGAAGAGATTTGGAGGATGAAAATTGCCTCCCTTTGAACATCTGCATGGACTGCAATTTTGCATCTCTACTCATGTCATGAGAGACACAGAGGTCTCAGAAACCTGGGTTCTGCAAAAGGAGCACCTAAGCCATCACGGGACCAGAACTATTTGGGGCATGAAGGATGGTGATACTCAGCTGTGACCTCTAAGACAGGCCATCAGCAACACACTGGAGTACTCTGTGAGCAATGAGAAGAAAGGCTTACAGACAACAGGAAAGTAAAAGCACACATATGCCACATCTCCAACCTTTTGCAGGACTGGTGAGTCCAGCAAGAGCATGCCCTCAAGTCAGAAGTGCCAACAGAAAATATTAAGTCATTTAGGAAGATGCTTCTCAAAGTTTCCTGATTAGCAGAACTTATACAATCTTTCTCTTTCATCTTCATAGAGCACTAAGCAGATTTTTTTTTTCTCCCATATTCCGTGATATCACCCCAAAATGCTTTCTTAGAACAGATTATAATGTGCACCATCCATTCCTGCAGTGAAAAGACTATGAAGCAAACCCACATTTTCCTCAGCTGCCAAAACCACTTAGACATTTTGGCAACATAGGACACATTCTTTATGTTAACTGGCAGCTACTGTCTGACATCTGTTCAGTGGCCGATGTGCAGAATAAAAACATACACACACACAAAAACAACAGCAAAGAAAAATCTGTTGGCCTCATTCCAGTTCCCAACAGTCTTATTCCAGATCACAAAGCTTCCAGATTATTAAAGGCCCAGAGTGAGTCTTACATCATCACAGTCTTCTACCTTAGCTACAAAGTCAGAACATTTCTTCTAGAACAAGACACCCCACCTGATGTCTTTGCAAGGACAACACTCGGTCTAGAAAAACTGCTAGATGGTGAGCTTTCAGTGTGATCCAAGAGAAGTTTAAAATGGTCAATCTCTAAGTCAGTCTCTTAAGTGGAAGAAGATTTCTGATGGAGGAAGGATCTTTCATTTGTAAGGCCGAGGTGTAACAATATTTTGTCTGGAAATTGAAGACAAAATGCATGCTAGTAACGAGGAATATTCCTTATTATGCTGATGATTAATTTCTGAAGGAATTAGCCCACAAATTTGATATGTTTACTAGCTAGTGAAGTCTTTAAAGACATCAGGTAGACTGTCTTTCTAATTACATTAGAGTGTAATTCTAATTACATTTATTATTATTATATTACTATGCATATATAGCATATATGATTATATATATAGTATACACTTATTTAAGATTTGTCTATGCATTTTTTCTCTTTATTGGGAAATATGAACAATGCAATACTTACTATTAATCACACTTTTTGGATTAGGCAGTCCAGGTTCTCCGGGAACTATCTAGATGAAGTGAATTATTTTTCCATGTCTAGTGGTGATGAGAGCAAAAAAGAAAATCCAAGCATTGTGTCTGAGGTCACAATTCCTAAGTCTTTAATCTCAACTCATTGATGTGACAGTTTTAAATGACTTTTGTGACTTTCCACAATTTAGAAGATATGTTTCAACACTACTTGGATGAGTTCCTCCCAGAAAAATTGGCTGCTTCATCTTTCAGTGAATATTGCCTAATGCTTCATTACATCTGTACTCTTACTTAAGTCATGCATCACTTAAAAAGATTAATGTCTTAACGAGCAAAATGTCACAGGAACCCAAATTCTGTTACCTACCTCCGTCCAGTCTACAAGTAGTTGTTTTAAAATTTACTTGATACTGATGGCCCAAAAAACTCTATACACCTGGCCAAAAGATAGCACTGACATATCCATATTAAGAACTGAGGTACTTGAGAGATATTTAATAAACTACTTTAAAACCCCAATAAAGGAAACGTCTAGAATTGAGACAACAAGGCTTTCTGGAAGATGTGATTTTTCCTGCCAAAATATTTAAAGTTAGTCTGCACCCTGGAATTTTCCCTTCCTGACCTGTTGTGGCTTGGGGACGCATCTACAATATGGTGTCTTGACTTAAGTACTGTTGTGTTCCTCCTTAAGTATCTTAAGTATCTCTGGCACAGGCAATCAATATCCTTTCCAGCAGTAAATCAAATAGTTTATGGAAGATTAGGATTGGGTACTGTTGCTGCTTTATGTGTTTAGTTTAAACCATATGAAAATTAAACACTTAAGCAAGTTTTGAAACAAGTACTTACTTGTAAAGCAGTTTTGCTGTGAGGGGAAAGGTGTTCGAAATCATTGCAGTTTGTTTTTCCTCAACATTCAGGGACTAGCAATAACAGATGTAATTCTTCTAAACTGGTCCAGAAAGACACAAGGAAAGCTAAAGCTACTCAGAACACCAACCTTACTATTTTCACTTACCAGTATGTCTTTATGCACGTAAGCAAGACACATCTTTGCCATACCATTTCATAGCTCCTCACAGCATTAAAATCCTCTGACAGATGCCGAAGACTATCGATCATGCACACACTCACCTTCTCCCATGGCTGCAGGAGCCTTGCAACAACTTGTTGTCATATCGAACCACTGCCCACATCATCCTTTTGCATTTCATTTTGGTTATCGGCAGATAATCATGCAGAAAGTACGATCACGTAACAGAACGACATACAGTATCACAGATATTGCATACAGCATTGAAAGGAATTTCACAGAATCAGTGACTAACTCAGGCTGGAGGGGACCCCTGGAGTTTTCCTGTCCAACATCCTGCCCAAAGCAGGGTCTGTTTCAGCAGATTGCTCATGGCTTTGTCCAGTCTAGCTCTGAATGGTTCTGAACTTATTCCAGTGCTTAACCACTCTCACAGGGAAAAAAACAGACCTCCTTATATCTAATTGGGACTTCCAGTTTAATGCTTTATGTCTCATCCTAACACCACGCATACCTGAGAAGGGTCTGGAGATGTCTTTTCCATACTCTCTCATTAGACAACTGAAGACTATTGAGAAAAATAAGATACTCTTTCTCCCACTTTTAACATCTCGGGTTCAGCCAAATACAAAACGAATAAAGTCTTGAGAACATTTTGCAATCTCACACAATAATTGTGGAAGAAGCTAAAAATATTTGTTGAAAAAGTACAAGTTAAGATGATGCTTCAGTAAGAGCCCTGTTAAACACCTTGTTCTTTGCATTCAGAGATTTAAAAAGAAAACTGACTACACAGTATTAAAGAAAAAGCAGAGAAGAGAATTTTCCTTTGTTAGTGCCAAAATCTTCCACTCTTTCAGAAAAAAGAAAAAAGAGAGAAATCACATCCTGTAGTTCTAAAAGCCGCTGCAAGAATCAACACGGTATTTCTTCTTCTTTTTTTTTTTTCCAGGAAGAAGAAAGTTAGTTTCCCATCAGGCGACTATGGTTAAAACAATTCATCCACATTGTGCCTAAATGAAACTTAAAAAATGTACTCAAAAGCTACATTCATTCCTGCAAGGAAGAATGACCTCCCTCATAATGAACCCTGAGGCTGGCAGCCAGATTACAGAGGTTTTGTAATGGCCAGTTTTGGCTTCAGAGTTGCTAGTAGCTTCATTTTGCATGTAGCATAGCAGATTTGGGAGCTTGCTGAGACATTTAAAAAAACTGGATTCAAAAACCTCCATTTAGGTTAGAAAACATTATCTTCGTATTTAACTAATATACTGTAAACCTTAAGTTTAGCTTTAATTTCCATTTTGTATCTTCAGATATGCACTAGAAGTGGATGCCTGCAGACAACCTCAAATTCTGTATTTCAATATTAAATGAATCTGACATAAGAAGAAAACTCCTATTTACTAAAGAACACAAGGGAGATCATGGGATAGACAGCATTCTTGAATATAGTTTGCCTACTAAAAGTCCAAATATGCTTAAGAATATCAGTATGTTTCAAAACCTTATCAATATGTATAAATACCCGAGGGGAGAATGTAAAGAGGATGGGGCCAAACTCTTCTCTGTGGTGGCCAGTGACAGGACAAGGGGTAATGGGTACAAATTAAAACACAGGAAATTCCACCTCCACGTGAGGAAGAACTTCTTTCCTGTGAGGGTGACAGAGCCCTGGAACAGACTGCCCAGAGAGACTGTGGAGTCTCCTTCTCTGGTGATTTTCCAAACCCACATGAATGCCACCTTGTGCCATGTGCTCTAGTGTGCCTGGGCTAGATGATCTCTGGAGGTCCCTTCCAATCTCAACCATTCTGTGATTCTGTGAATGACATGTAGAAGAGAGAAGACCTGCACTGGAGCTGAGAAGACAGCAACAGGGCTAGCAAGCAGAGGGATGCTCTGCAAAGTGGATCCTGCCTGCAAGGCATTGTGTAGGAGCCTGCAGCACCCCAGCATGATGCACTCAGGATGGCCCCACCATCAGCAACACAATAAATCAAGCCACGCAAGATGTACGTAAACACTCAGGTGATCCATGCAGCTAATAGCTGCAGTTTATCCGTCCTAGCCTACATAAAAAAGTAGGGCAATTTCTGGGCACCTGGAGTGTGCTGCAGTGTTTTGAGTTACACAGCGATGCATAGTGAGACACAGGACAAGAGCCCAGCAGCCTGGGTGGGATCCCAAAGCTCCCTCACGTTGCATACCTACAGAACCATGGCTCAGTTTTTCTCTAGATCTCAAATGAGGATTCCTGCATGCTCCACACCCAGCCCCAGCAAAAGAAAGCAGGCCAAGGAAGACTTCTTCAGAGCCTCTCTTCCAAAGCCTGCAGGCTACCCCCAAAGGGAAGGCAACGGTGACTCACATTAACTCACATCATAGAGCAAGAGCACGCACACACACACGCGTGCAACAGCACGGGCCACGTATGGAGCTCCCCTCGTGCCTTCCTCCTCCCCAAGGCTTTTGAAGAACAGAGTGTCCATCACTGCACAACGCAGGGAATCAAATCACACAAACCTCTTCCTAGGTTTTTCCTAGGAACACAAGCTCTTCCTTGGATCTCTACCCGGTCTTGCTATGATATACTTCAGGACTAAGAAGAATGAGAGGGCTAGCACAGAGCTCCAGGTTTAAACAGAAGAAAACTCCCCTAGTTGCCATGCACAAGCATAGGGCCCCAAGAGTCCCAAATTTAATGGGGACGGAGGTTTCATATGTGTAAATTCAGCCACAGAAGGCTCTTCTGGAGGGGAGCTTGGCCTGAAGTTACTATACGTTAAAATAATACTGCCTCTGATGTTATAGCAGCACATTTTTTTTCTTTTTATGGAATGAATATACTGAGCTATTTGCGGCTGTTTTTATCCAAAATAAAATCTGTAGCACTTTGATATATGTCCCTACAATTAAACGCTAAGAAGTCAAAAATTAAAAGATGGTTTCACAAATTACAAAGTTTGTAAAGCAGCTTGCTCCAGAAGGATTGCTCAGAACCAAATCTCTGTCCTCTTGAGGTCAACATCAAACACAGCGTGACTGTTCAGATGAAGCACAGAGCAGCACCATCCTGGTCTGAACGGCATGGAGAATTCCTGTAAGCGCAACAAACCTCTGCTGGACCTGAAGTGTGCTCAGGTCACCAGCGTTGGCATCACCACTCATGGAGGAAGCAACATCTCCACTTCAGAGCTAACAGCAGTGGTGACCTCGGCTCAAGATTTCATCCATCTTCAGCGTTCTGACAGAACAAAGCACTAACTTAATGCTTGAGTTTTATTTCTTCTCCATCTCTCTCTCTTTCTCTTTCTCTCCCCAGTGCAGCTCCCAACACAGCAAAGCAACAGAGAAAGCTATTTGAAGGCTGACTTAACAATGTGCTGTCCAGCTACTAACACCTAACTAAATAAGAGCTTACCATGGCATTCAGACCTGCACTGTTAAAGGGGAGGTTAAAAAAAAAAAAAAAAAAAAAAAAAAAGAAAAAAAAAAAAAAAAAAAAAAAAAAAGAAAAAAAGATAAAAAGATAAAAAACAGAATTCAGGGAAGGAGCAGGCTCAAAGTCCTTCAGGGAAGGGAGACTCGATGCAGTCTTTTGATAAACAATATCCACTCATAGTGCCTGGCAAGCTTACTCAAATGTGTGCTCCTGCAGTGACACTTTGGAGATGCAGCACTGAATAAATAGTGTCATTTTGTCACTATGAATAAGTCAAATTAAGCAGGATAATTCGAGGGGAATGAAGAGAGACGGAATGTAAATAAAAACAAGTCCAGCCACAAATATTTTGACAATTTTGACTCTAAATACCAATCCTCTTCCAGAGATACTTATAAAGGAGACATCTTTTGAATTATGAAGAGGGCAGTCGATTAATTCAGAAAGCATCATAAAAAAGAAAAACTCTGCTTTCTAATACCCAATGCTTATTTTTGTGAGAATTCTGGGTGGAACAATATAATTAAGCAAAAAAAAAAAAATTAGGATTAAACTGGAAGGAAGGAAGACTGGAAGAATTTGCAATTATCCATAGAATTTTTATACATTTTTCTCTAGTACAAGTCACTGTCAGAAGTGCGACTGTAGTGCAGGAAGATATACCCGAATTAGACTCTCTCTAGCTAGCATGGTTATTAACCACAGCCAAGTCACAAGGAAAGAGATGTAGGAACAAGCTGTACAAATTCAAGTACATAGCCTTAATTTCAGATGAAATGCCTAGAATGCCACAATTTCACTTTAGAGCCCACGAAACTGAATCCGCTTTGTCTACGATGGCTTGAAATCCTTCAGGGTTACCTGCATTTTGATATAGTCACATCCAGCAACAGGGCTTGCCACAGCAGCTCTCACATGGTCCTTCTCATCCACTGTCCTACAGCTGCATCTGCATTACTGCTGATAGCACATTAATAGGCATAAGCAAAACACGGCCATTTTTCTCCTCCATAATTTCTGTCTGCTTTCTGATTACAGCAGCAAGTGTATGTTAAATACACCAAGCACTATAAAAGCTCTAGGATTTAGGCATGATGAACATAAGAAAATAATATGAATCTCCATTAGCACAAAACGCACTATACACTTACAATAACTGCAAATATTTTATGCAGAAGATTTATTGGCAAAGCTCTACAAGGCCTCTATCCCTAGCACAATTCCTGTCCTCTTATAAAGTAAAGATAACCTTTTGGCAATGTTTTTCATAAGAATAAATTAATGGCTCATGATAAAGAGCTTAATTGGAGAAGGATAAAGAAAAGTATATTGAAGAAAATGACTATAAAATACATTCTATATAATTCTCAACTTTTGAAGATGATGATAAAACCAGAAAAGCCTTAGAATATATAAATAAAAAAGAGAAAATATTTAACAAAACACAGGATGGCTATTGCAAAAATGTGTTCCAGCCAGCTGCAGATAGCTGGACAACAGCACACACATATTTGACTTTCCCTTGGGTCATTTGTGGGTTTCCTTTTGGAAACTGCAGCAACCGTGATATACACACAGCCTTCTAATTCAGTGTCGTAATGGGGTTCTTTGTTACCGTGCGACTGGGACACTGCATAAATGCAGCCTTCGTTTTGCTCAGAAAAGGAGCCTGAGGAATTTTAATCAAGCACAAGGCACGCACGCTGCGATCTACAGCACAGCAGAAATAATGCAGGGCATCTCGGACTATTGCAACCCTAACAATTTACCAGTCGCTACCCTTGATTAAAAGAAACCCCCAGACCCACAACATGCAATAAACTGAAAGCCATGGACATATGAGGATTGCTCAACATGAAGGCAAGGATAGTTCTGTGCCTGTGGGTGTTCGGAGTTACCATTACCAGTTGCCACAGCAACACAAGATAGGCTGGAGGAGGCAGGAGGAAGCAAGGAGATATCCAGGACTGCATTGCCTACATCTTGCAGCTCCTATACACTACAAATGTTGGCAATTCCATACAATTTAAAACTATCCTGGAAAGATCACCAGGAAGTATGAATATAGACCAAAAGATATCCACCAAATATTAAGTGGATGTTACACTGGCTTGACTTATGCAAAAAACAGCTCTAGATCTTATTTCTAGACATTTCTATTCATCAAAAAACAAAACATGGGCTTAAAGAAACAAGTAACTAAACACCATGCCTTTCCAGCTTTTCCTACCAGAATATATTGGCCCGCATACAAGTACAGATGGGAGCACTAGAGACCACTCTCCCCTCTTCAGAGCACCCTAGAGGGTGAGGAGTTGGGATCCCTGAGACGTCCCAAGCTCCTTCTCAGCAACAACAACAAGGATGGATGCTTTGGACTTTGACATGGCAGCAGAGTGGGCAGCCAGAGCTTGCTGTGCTCTAGCCTGCACATTTAGACAGTGTGCACTCATAATACACCTAGGATTTCAGGCAACAGTAACTGCTGCTCCAGGATACAGAAACAGAGTAAAAAGGATCTGTGTTAAGAATCACAAGTCTCAGGATTAAATAAAAACAAGCAGAAGAATCACACTGATCATTCAGTGGTAGGGAAATTACTAAGAAGGAAAGGAACACGAAGGGGAAAGTCTGGAACAGTAAAAGGTTAACTTGTCCTGGAGCAAGAGACTACATGCAGAAGAGCATCTCATGGTTGACGGATACCTGCAGGGCTAGTAAAGAAAAAATGAAACTGGTTTGACACCGGAGAGCATCAAACTTCACGAAAGCAGAGACAAAATTCTGCAGCTGAGACCCTTATTGTCTAGCTCCTAGACTAGCAAGGGGAGTAAGCACATGGGTAGACCTGCCCGCCTTGGGCACACGGGGCTGGGTATGGCCACCTGCTCATCAGCCGCATAATCTGTGCTGTAGATGTTCATCACTGCATTTCTAAGCGGGAGGCACTGTGCCCAGGTTTGCCACGGAAAACACGAGCACCCCCAGATACATCTCCTTTGCCTAAAACAGGCTTGGGAGCTCTCAAACAAGCGGCTGAGCTGAGAGTAACAAACTCCCAGGTTCTGGCATGTAGCTTGGATGCAGGGTACACACATCTGTTTCTGCCTAGAGGGAATAAGCATTTAATGGAAGTATTTTTTCCAGATGCATAGTTAATGTTAAAAGCCAAACTGAACCCGGAAACTTAGATAGCTCTTTGCTTGGCCTGAATTCAGAGCCTGTTATGAGGCAAACATGCACTAGTGTCACTGCAGGTTTGAATATGGAGCTATAATTAAGCATCCACAGAACTGCCTTCAGAGATTAACATCCATAATCTTAAGAGGTCCTAAAAAAAAGCAAAAAATGCCAAGCTTTAGAATATTTACAACCATAATGACTCTATGATTCTACAATACATGGAAGGTGGTGGAGGGAATCTTTGTCTCATTCCATTTTCTCCACAGAAACATCATGTCTCTGAGAAAACAAACTGGGAACTTAAAGTAACATGAAAGCCTGAAGATGACAAGCATCTCAAATACACACTTTTGAAGGACCAATCCAAGCCATACTAACATTCAAGTGAGTTTTGTTAGGCTGCTAGCAGCTAATTTTGCACACTTCTGAAGAACGTCAAGGTTTAACAAACTGTTCACCTAGAACAAATCCTGCTCATCGCTAGGTGAAGTTTATCTGAAGAGAGACAGTCATATGAGAGATAATGCTGGGCAGGCACTCAGTTAATTTTCATTCAGCTGCTTTCTTCTAACTAAATGATGTGTGTTCATTGGAAGCTACCCAGCACACAGGTCATAGATGAGCACAAGTATAAACCACAGGAATGAGACACTTCGGAAGTACAGGATAAACATTTCAAGGCCTTGTTACATCATACTTACATGGACATATATGAGTGTACGGAAAAGTGACTTGTCTGAGGAATCGAGACCGAGCAGGAGTGGGAAATAATATCTAAGCAGAACACAGCTGGAACGAGTGCCTTCAAGTCTCCCCTCTAGTCAGGAACCTACCCAGAGCAGTTCACTGAGAGGGTCCCAGTTCAAAAAGCACTCTCCTCTTTTTGATGAGTCCTTAAGTTCTACCCTTGCACTGCACTCACGCAAATGCTCTTCCAACTCTGCAGCACAGCAATCAGTGCAAGACCTCAGCACCCTTGGTTTACACGTAGCATTCAGCAAATGCCTTGGGTAACCCAGGGCCCCAAACCAAGAGACTGCAGCAATGCAGAAGCGACTCGCACTGTGCCTAAAGAGCATGCAGGTTGAGGACTGCACCTCCCCTGACAGAAACTCAGGAGCAAAATTGCAGTAGTTACACACAGAAGGTTTTACAAGAGCTAGCCTGCCTAATTGGAAACAGAGGCATATTTTTCTAAGCAACTGTCATCTCATGAGTCTAGCTGCTTTCCAAAGTACAAAGCATGCATTCAGGGTAATACGAGGTCTGTCATATGACCTCCACATCTTTTATAATCATTTTGGAAAAAAAAAATCAGCCCTTAGCACATCAGGTGTCTCTTTCTGACTAAAATATGACATGTTTTGTCTGCTTTCAACAACCGCAAAACATTACTCTTCCAAATGACCAACAGTATAACCATTTGATCCCAGTGTTTCTGTCGCTTGTAGCCTAAGACTCTGCTGCAGTGAAGCAATCACAAACAAGCCTCTACAAGTATTAAGGCTTTGACTTTGGTTGAGCTTTTAAATCATTTAAATAACTTAATCCCCAGCTTCCACCCTGTTCCATAAATGCTAGCCTTTTCCACTAGGAAATTAGAAACAAATAAGTAAATAAAAGGATATCTCTTGGCCTTGAACCAAAGTTCCTATATATTTCACACTGATAAAAGCGTCAAAGATCTTGCACTCTTAGGCATCTGCCTAACCTGTACATCAGTACTGGCATGCACTAATTGCTTAGGCTTTTTATCAGTCACTTAATTTCACCAATTTTTCCCTTCTGAATAAAGCTCAGCAAACTCTCAGTATTCCTATTTCGTAACAAGTAAAAGGCTTTTGGAAGCTATATGTTTGTCTTCTCCCATGAAATAGCATCAGTGCAGCTGTATTTTCATGCTATGCATTATCTGAGAAGAAAGGACTAATTTGTTCAAGTGCTTGCTCACTCTCATCATCTAAAGTTTGGCACCTAGTTGAAGCTGAACATACTCCTCCACTGTAGCTCAACATATTCCTCCACTGTTCATATACCGTGTGGGGTCAATGTCTGTCACAAAGTGACCCACACTTCAGGCTAGCACAAGATGAATAAAATACCCATAAACTGAAATGCTGCCCTGACTGTATAATTTCAGTTGTTTATGAGCCATCATTGAACAAATAGACCATGAATGTAGATATTAAGAAAAAAGGTATAAAAAAAAACCCACAAAGAGTTCTTAAGAAACATATTTTCCTTATTTTAGATCCAGGTTTTAAACATCTGTATCTGATAAATGTATTATTTCCATGGTACTACACACAAAACACAAATGACAGATCTAGTTTTAATCCACTTTAGAACTTTAAAATCTAACAATATAAGGCCATATTTGCTATGAAGATCCTTAGCAATGCTAAGTGAGCTTTTATTTAGCCCCAAAGCAAGTGTGGAAGCTCTTCAAAGCAGGTAATATATGAAAATGTATTGGGTTGTTCCTCTAAGTCAAAAAAAAATAGTTTTCAGTGGGTTACCATGCAACTTATCTACCATCCATGCTTAATTTAATACGGTAGAGGACAAAAATATGAAGAAACCTAACATTTCAGTTGAGAAGAATGAAACTTCTGAGTTTGGGTACCAGGTAAGGTATTTATGGCCATCACCGCCACAATTCCATTATTTTAGAGCAGACAGTAAATACAGCAGCGTTCCTGGAAGCCTTCAGCCTTACTCTGGGGGAAGCTGGGCTTTCCACAGGCTCTTGGGTAACACATATCCCTGCCTCGGGTGCTCTCAAGGTCACTCCAGATACCCAGAGCAACCAGAAGCGGATGAGCAGTGGGGACTTGCTCCGGCCAGGCTGCCCCAGCTGCCACTCAGCAGTATTTGCACTTGCTCTTCATGGGAGGTATGTTGGCAGCAGTGGCTTGGCCGAGTTTGCTGCCAAGGTCACGGCCGCTTCCTGAACAGGCCGTTAAACCGTACTCCTAGGGAGCCCTAGGCCAGCCCTCCGGGGAAGCACGCTGCTGTACCCTGCCCTGCCGCTGCTTCATCTCCATTTTCTCCTCCCACTCTGTTCAGATGAGCAGGCTTGGAGAGCTGGGTGGCTTCTGCACACCCTGGAGCAGTGTCCCCACTCGTCCCTGCTGGTGCCCCTAAAACAACTCGATCCTGTCTGAACAGCAGAGTCCCGTTCTGCACTGGTGCAGACTGCGGGTTGAAGTTGCTCGCTGCCAAAGAGCAGGGTGCAAGCACCTTATGCCTGCATGCAGGGTACAAATGTATGTGCAACACAACATCGTCTGCATCTGCACTGGACATTTATTTGTTCAAGCCATACGGAAAAAAAGACTTGGTGCTGTTCAGCCATTTGTTATCCAAATTAAGAGAGGAGGAGGTGAGCAATCTTCACTTTCTGTACATTAACTTAGTACTTTTATAATACGGTAAGTCAATGCAGGACATAGAACATTACCATGTGCAAACGCGGCTCACACTGTTGAGTAATACCGCTATTTTAAACCCTCTGCTGCTAAGCAACCTTGACAATATGGTTTAGAACATTTTTGAAATACCGAGTGCTTCAGTTCTTCCCCCCACACACGCATGCAAAAGCTGTTCTCTCGCTGCATGTACAGCCAGAGGCTGTTCAAAGATGGGGCTCAGTTCTCACTGGGCTGAGTCTCCAGAGCATCACAATAACGTGGGTCAGCATTTGAGCAGTACCGGTCTTGTAAGAGACACACAAACCTGGCCCCTTGATCTGTGTTTCAACATCCAGGAAACTCTGCTCTTGGGAAGGCTCGGGGGTCAGCTGCTCATGTTGGACACTCGCAGCTAATGCGCAAGCAAAACTTTCTCAGTTGCCTTTCTTAGGAGTCAAAAACAACACAGGCTTGGATCACCCCCGAATATGATGAGGGCTGCCCAAAACCAGCAGTTTGTGTTTGTTCTTTTAAGAGCCAGGATGCTATCTGTGGCCAGTGCTATGACTAAAGGAGCAAATGCTTACCGCTAAAGTGAAGAATGTGCGAAGCCTGTAGAGCAACAGGGACAACAGCCAGCAAGGGGGAAAGCAGAAAATTTAATGTTTAAGGAAACAGCCAAGATACAAGAGAAGTTTGCTGCAACGGCACTTGCTGCAGTAAAGAAGGCTTATTTTAAAACTTTGCTTTTTTATCTCCACTTCAGTAGGAGAAGGTGTGAAACCACGCTTGGAGGGTTCTCGCACAGGGGCTGCCTTCAATCAGGCTCTTTAAAGCGGTCTCTCTATGTGAAGATTCACACTCTCTTTTCCCAGCAACAGGTACAAAATGAACAGGCACTGGCTGACCCAGTTCCCTCTTGGCTGGGCTCCTTCCCAAGGTTTGCCTATGTTGCTTCAGGCAGAAATGCAACTCTGAGTAGCCCGCATTGAGGCAGGTTGGCCAATTCGGACAGAACATACCTCAAACTTGCCATAAGCTTCCTCCCTTCTCTGTTACTCTGATTTATTCAGGGGTACTTTATTTTTCCACAGATATTAGTGAGGTTAAATATTCATGTGTCTCCAAGTATTCATTTTATGGTATCTTTCACTTCATCATATATTTGCCTTTCTATTAACTTGCATGGATGATTTCATTGCTAATCCATTCTATTAAAACGTTTTAGACATTTTCTACTTTAACGCTGAAGATGTAGGTGGCTGGGAAGATTTACTTGCTTTCTCCTCCCTCCTGTTATCTAAAATTAAAACGATGTGGCCAGCACAGTGTGCCTCACACAGCCTATAATTCTTTCACAGACAGGTCTAGATCCAATTAGCAAATCACCGGGGAATGGCAAAGCACAGTTTTTCCTGAAAAGGTGTACTACATCCTCCTGGGGAAAGAGTGGCATAAGACTGGTGTAGAGCCCAAATGTGGGGATTGTAAAGGTACCAGTACATAAAATGCATCGAAAAAAAAGGTTGCATTTATCTTCCAGTCGATTGATTTTTACTGGAAGAAACTCAAACAGTTTGGCAGGACTTGACTGACAGAATTTGATAGAACTGTGTGATTACACTGCGCTTGTAAAAGGTTCTTCTACCTACTCAAAAGATATTTAAAACAACTTCTCTTTGGATCATTTTATATTTTCCAAAACAATATCCAAAAGTCCACTCTCTTCATAATTAACAGAGTCCAGTAATCCTAATCCTATCACATCCTGTCTCCCTGAGCTGCAGTGTTACTATCTTGACGAAGAGCTGCTGTGGAAGACAACAAAATTTATCTTCTTCAGCGATCAAAAGGCAACTCTCTTCTCTGTCTTCATAATGACACATGGAAAAACAAGACACCATAGCATGACTAATGAATCTCTGAATTCCCATCTGCCAACACAAGTCAGTATTTCTCCCACTCGATCCCAAATACTTAGTGTTCCAAGGCGTCTGTTGAGCATGGCACCTAATCGGCCTCAGAATGGGATTGCTGAGAATCACAGTACAAGTTATGAAACAAAAATTTCCTTGAAAGACCTTGGACACCTACTGCTTGCTTATGCAAAAGGGTAGTTTTGAGAACTTTCTCTTCTTTTGATGCATAGTCAAATTTCATTGGCTTTAAATCACAAGAAGACCACAAAAATGCTCATTTTCACTTTCAGATCCAGTATCAAGGTTTACTTTGACCATTGTTAGAGTAAAAGACAGGCATGGATCATTACCTAACACGTACTTTAATGATTTGCTTGTAAAATGTTGATCTTTCATTTAAGTCTCTTTACATTAAGATCTACAGTGACAGCCCCCGTGTGTTTTTTTTTTATCTCTGAAAAAAATGAGAATTTAATATAGGAAAATCTCATTTATATTGATTCTATTTTTTTTTTGAACATATAGTCTTTTAAGACACTTCCTTGAAAGATTTTAAAATAAAACAATGACAGCAGATTGTAATGCACTTAGCGCTACCATATCCAACTTCACCAGTAAATTGGCAAGTCCTCTCTGAGTTTCTACTTTCATGATGATCTTTCCTCCGCAGTCGCTTAAAACTTTTAAGAAGAGGTGAGTAAAGGAAACTGTATCTTCCAAAATCTGTGCTGCTTGCCCAAGATAGCAATCAATCAAAAACAGAACTAGAAGAAATCATTTTGTAGGGCTTTTTTTAAGTTATTATTGTTAATTTTTTGTTTAGATTGGCATGACCCCAAAAATCTTCTTAACATTTTCTGGACAACACATAGGAGTGGGGCAATATGCAGATCATGTGACTCACCTTTTCAAATAACTTACCTTTTCGAAGAACAGAAATAAAAACTGACAAACCCATATTTGAGAAAGTCACATAGACTTGTCATCAAGCTCTACCTGGATCAATACAATATTTTAGTCTACAGAGAATGAGTTAGGACAACACAGTCTTTACCAAACCCAAGAGCTCCAAGACAGCCGTGTAAAATGATTAGAGACCCATTTTGGTCCATGAAAAAATTTGCCAATGGGCCAGGCAGCATTGTCCTTCTGGAGCATTTCCTGATGGATTTAAATGTCAGGATGAAAAACTGAAAAATTAATTTAGATATGCTTACACCAATGTGCCTTTTGATCCAAACAACTGGAGAGAGTAGTCACTGGAAGTGAGGAAGCTCATTCTTACTCTCTTATTTCAGTTGTCATTCAATGGCCTCGTCTTCGAGCCCAAAAGGTTAAAATGAATCTCCTCTCCTCCACCGGCTTTCCCTTTTCCTCACTTTGTCAGACTGAGTCCCATTCAGCAGCGGGAGTCAAACACTGCTACAACCTTGTTTACAGAAACAGAACTAGAGCCCTGACACTCAATACGGGCAAAATAAGAAAATGCCTAGAAGGGACTATGGAAGGGAATTCACATTCATTTTCATGCAGGTTTGCTCCATCTGGAGAGAGAAAAAAAAATGCAGCCAGCCTGACCTCAGCGTGCCTTGCCCAATACAATATTCTCTTTCCGTAAGTATATTCTTATTTTGCTGAGAAGCCACCATATGCTGTAAGCTGTCACTATCAGCAAAAGTATACTACATTAGCACCTAGAAGGCCCAATTAGGGCCATGGCTCCTACTGTGCTAGGCCTGTCACAAAAGAAGAAAGCAGACTGTGGTAATCCTAGACTGAATCCCTGGAACATGGACAAGCTGCAGGAGCTACACAAAAGAAACAGATGGGAGGTAATACCCTATGAATAAAAGAGTAAAGCAATAATAAAATCAGGGCATATTTTAATCAACACTCAAGACGCCAGTCAGATGTCAGAGATGCTGTTCAGCCTCATTCTAGCAGGGATAGGTACCTCCTAGAAAGGTAGGAGGAAGGCAAGTATTACTCCACCAACCACAAATTTCCTTCCACGTGCACATGGCAGCACAAGAGAGATGTGCAAGAATCATGTGCCAGAAGAAAGCCAACAGAGGTGTTTGACCAAGTTAGGGACAGAATATTTTGCTCGTTAACAAATGCTTTTGAAGACATATTTAGTAACAGTCCAGCCCCAGATTAGCTCAGAGCAAGCATGGAGCGTGACAGCATCGTGGCACTATATGTTGTTACTGAATCCCACTGCTGAGGGCACAGGACAGTGCAATTAGGACAGCATTTGCTTCCCCCCGCACCCTTCACTTCATGCACACAAGCATGCAAAGGTCAAATGCAGTTTGAGTCAGTAGTGACTGCTCAGAGTGATCAGAGAAAAGTCAGTGGGAATACAGTAGGCACACTGTCACAACGGAGCAAAGACCGGGGAACGGACAATGGCAGCAATTCTTATTTTTTAAATGACGTGTTGCAGCAAGACTTTTGGGAACTGTTTCCCGTGCCAGAAAGCAGCAAATATGCTCTAATGCCCCTTCCTCCCTTCTTTTACACGATTTTCCAGGAATAAACAGCAAATATTGAGTAGCATCACCCATCCTTTACTCTCTGAAAAACTCTTTCAGAGCATCTGGTTATAGAGCATGAAGCCTGACCTATCAGTTTCCATGCGCCATAAGCAAAGCAGTCACAGGAAAAGAAAATATTCTTCCTATAAAACTGGGAACAATTTGTTTCCATGGCAGCCCGAACAGTGATGAGCAGCACTGGCAAACGGCTCTAGAATTCCCAGCACAAGGTGGATCAGATGGTTTACATACAACATAAATAGTATGGAAGGTGAGGAGAGCAAGCAGTAGTCTTTTGAAGTACAAGAATTACAGAGCTAATCATCAGAGCTAGAGCTCTGTCTTTCCCTTTTAGCCCTGTCCGTGAAGATTGGTAAGAGCACTGGAAGAGATATGATATTCAGAGATATTCAAGCATTTCTGAATCGTAGCACAGCAATCCTGAAATGGGTTTGCAACAACAGGCACCTGCGGTAGAACAGCACTAATTTTAGTAATTTTTAAAGCGAAATGCAAACTTTGTTAATCTACACTTTTCAACACAGTCAACTATTACCCGAAACAGTCTAGCAGATATCACAATATTCTGTTTGTAGAAGGAAGCTGCACACCTAACAAACATCTATCCAAAGATTAACATCATCAGTGAAATCAGTGTTACCGACTCTGAGTTTTGAGGGACCATCGCAGAAATTGAAGTTCACATGAACGCATGATGGGAACCCAACTCAAGCTCACAATTATCTGCCCTTACCACACGATTTCACTCCCTCTCTCTACATATTTGTCTACTATTGTGCTAAACTATGAGAGGATATGTCCTTAATATAGTTGTCTCTCAGCTCTTTAGAATGCTGAACTAGAATTCTGATATATAACCCTGAAATATGTTATCATAACTGAATATAGAGGGTCAAGCAGGTACAATAGTTTCAGAACCAGGACATTTTAGAAAGAAAACAATTTTCAAAATGTTTGTAGAACAAAGATTTACACATCAGCTGAAAAGTTTCTACACTGTGATAGAAGATTAAACTCCTAGCAAAGTTTTTTCTACATGGTTTAGCTTCATTTTGTTCATTATCAAAAGTGAACATTGCTAGCAGGCACATTCTGAGAACAATTCTGCAAACACCCTTTTGACACTGTAACCTTGAAGCTACCTTGGAGATTTAGTAGCATCACAGCGATGCCAGGCTTAATCCACTTAACAAAATTGAGGTGAAATTCCCAGCTTGACATTTCTGAGAACAAGGCAACAAAGTTTTAGGAAATCTATCATTGGGAGTTCCTTATATAAGAAGATTTTCAGGGAGATTATATCCAGTTCTACACATTTTGATGCAACTATCTAATTTAAAAAATGTTTATTCTGTGTGGGGCAATATAATGCTCTGTTATCCCCTTCAGCTTCTCCAGTCCCACAGCATACAAGAAGAGACCTCCCCTCTCTTGGTGATAGCATGCCAACAGCAACCTAAAAGAAGCTGCATCTGAATCCTGTCAGCTAAATTCCTGTTAGAGGAATTATCTTTCGCAACCATTTAGTAATCTTAAAGAAAGAACAAGGGAAGATAAGCACCATGACAGCATATCCATCCCTCACACGCATATAGGCACAGTAGTAATTCTTTCTATCATGTTGTTGTTGTTTGAGGTGCGTGTGTGTGTTAACTTATGGAAGTAATATCCACGGGATCATATTTGTGGGAACATGGGAAAAGGAATTTTGTGATGTTTAAGAATATAAGAAATACCCAGCTGGGTCAGACCAACATCTATCTAACCCACACTCGGGGCAGGACAAAAGCAGATGCTATGTAGAAAGTTCATGTGAATATGGCTGTTTTTGCAGTCCTTTCCCATTATACTCCCTGAGGATCCAGAATTCCTATGTTAAAGATGCTAGTGGAACTTGCAACTTGCTACTGAAATTCTCCCTGGAATAGTGTATCCTCTCCCACTGGTAACTTGTGTCTTCACAAAATAAACTCTCACTGTGGTAGCTGCTGCACTTGCTTCATCAGCAGCAGTGCATAACTTTCAAAGTGATGTGAAATAGCCTCAGAAGAAGACACGGGCAAGTCCCCGCACACATATTTCAAAGGCAGAAAAGTATCTCTTTAAGTTGGCTCAATTCCTAGTTTTTCAATTGGGAGCATGTAAAGCTGAATTCTATTAAAAGCGATTGAAGGCGAGCCAGCATGCACCAGGGATGCTGCTGGGAAGAAAACGTAGGTGTTGCCTTTACTTCCTTTCTGAAGGACATTAAGGCCCTTTACAGGAAAGGACATATTTACATTTCATTAAGCTATTTTAACCCACCATTTTTGTAATTTTTCCTCCAGAGGTCACATTTTTCAACAATGTTTCATCACTTTTAAAGCATCACACCAAAGTCCACGCAGCAGAACAGTTATCCGCGACCTTCTCACAAGCAGTGATCTGTGCGGGGATTTCCCGGCAGCCCCGCACCAGACCATCTACCGCAGAGCTGCCAGACCGTGATAATCCAGTGACACATGATGTTGGCTTCACAGAAGCCTCCTCCTTTGCCGAGCGCTACCCAAGTTCGAGTTTGCTGCACCAGGAAGAAGCCCATGGAGACAGTGGCTGAAACGCAGCTGCTTAAGTACAAGTTTATAACACGCTCCCCGCATTAGCCCGAGAGGGCACTTGTTCCAGACCAAGAACACACTCGACCCATGGGTGCCTCTGCCCGCCCTCTGCACCCCTGCATCAACGTGGGCTAAAAGCTGAGGGCAGGAACAGCCAGGAGAAGGGGAAGGGTCACTTGAACTTGAGGGATCAGGGGAAGCTCCTCGGTTGCCCTTACGCCCTCCTTGTGGAAATAGGTCAAGTTAAATGGACATTCATCAGCCAAGAGGCCAGTCCTTCCAGGGATCCTGATAAGTCAACCCTAGCAGAGCACATCGGCTTTCTCCGGAGCTTTCTCCTCCACTGCTTTCTCCAGAGCCCCCTTCTGCCGGCTCCCTCCGGTCGCCGTGGTTAGCTAGAGAGACAGCCCAGAAGGAGCAGCCTCCAAACCTGAGCGCCTAAAGCTAGCTGGTAACACAGAAACGTGTGTGCCCACTACCCACCTCTCCAGATGACAGATTAATTTAAACGTATTTAACTACGTCCAAAATCCGTGCGTTGCCAGGAAAACAATTGGACTAATTTGTGCCTGTGAGAACTTGTACTGGCAAATCTAAGTGATAAACAGGTTAGATGATAGATAGTGGAAATAATCATGCATTTGGTCTTGATTGCAACCTGTCAATATATGGCTTTTAGCAAGGAAAAAGCATTTGCACAGAGATCTACAAAATGAAGCATTGCCAAAAAGATCAGCTGCTAGTGGCAACACTGCCATCTCATGATTTTATTGCAAGCCTCATAATATTCAGCGCTTTTCTCAGGGCTTCAGCTTTTCAACTGTTAAACCTCAGCTACAAATTTTTTTTTAACAACACAAAACAAAAACAAATTTTCTAGCTTCCATGTTTTCTGAGAAAAAGCCTGAGAATGTAACCTTTAGCAATTAACAAACAGACAAAAATGAGGAATCCAAAGCACATAATTTAAAAACAAACCCCGTGTTTTTAGATCATGACACTGACAGCCTGAACCTCCATGATATCAGATCATCACCATGACTCAAGCAAACTTAATTGCAAACCCCATAGATGGGTTCAATAACACCATCAGAGAAGGTTTAGCGCTTGGCTGCAGTGACAACAGAGCTCGAATTTGGGAAAAAAGAACCAAACAAACATGAGAGCCCACATCTTCCTCACACATAACAACTTCCAGAAGGGAACAGTATGTCCCAGAGCTCAGTAAAATTTTTAATTCCTAGCAAAAACTAAACACGCTAAAAGAACAAGCCACCCACAAATCCTTTCTCCCCCGCTGACAATTCACTGGCAAATGGGCTTTACAAAGAGGCTGCGGGATTGGGACAGACTCCGTATTCACAAATGCATTAAGAAGCCTTTACACATGAAGCAAGAATGCCTCGTTGTGCAAAGTGAGGTGTTTTTCAGAAGAAAAGGACAGAAACACAAACTGATTCCCCTTTTCAGGATCGCTCACCTTGAGCCCAGCGCCCCTTAGCCAGGAGCAGCGGCAAAAGCCGCGCACCTAAATCAATTTAAGGCCTCCTCTCAGCTCAGTGGGGATGCTGGGCTGCAAATGAGAGTTTCTTATTAACAGCTTAAGATGTCTATCGACTGTCTCCCACTTTATTTAATTCAAGATAGCTGGAAGGATTTCAAGCAGCTTTAATTACATTCAGGCTTGATTTTTGGAAGGGCAGGAAGAGGTTGAAGCGACAGCAGAGACCGGATAAAGCCCCTCCGTATCCCAGAGGGAAGCAAAAGGTTGAGTGTGCCCCTCCGCTACCCCTCTTTTTTTTTTTTCCCCACTTAAAATGCACAGAATTTTTAGTCAGAAACTGCAATTTCTTTTCCTTGCACAGGTGCGCCAGTAGAGGCCACCACAAACCCAGGCGAACAGGTTTCGAGTTGGACAGGTACGTGTGTTTCACCCGTGCTCCACACATGAGAGACTGAAGAGGCGATTAGGGCTTTAATCACATCTGGGTCGGCATCCGAGCAAGGCGTCAGGGAGCCTCCGCACGGAGGGTCAGCGGAAGCTCTTTGCGCACAGGTTTGAGATATGTTCAAGAAAAGAAGAAAAATAAAATAAAAGGGAGAGAGATGGAAAGCACATTAAGCAAAAAGATATCCCAGTGAATGCGTTCCAGGAGAGGCTGCTTCAACTACATGTCCTGGATCGTCTTGTGGTTCACGTCAAACTTCACCTATTGGTTTAGAAGCCTCTTTCTGCTCGGACAACCCATAGGGGCTATTTCTCCTCACAGGCTCCTGCTTACTCAAGTTATCACCTCAAGCTCCTATCTGCCTTANCCGAGCAAGGCGTCAGGGAGCCTCCGCACGGAGGGTCAGCGGAAGCTCTTTGCGCACAGGTTTGAGATATGTTCAAGAAAAGAAGAAAAATAAAATAAAAGGGAGAGAGATGGAAAGCACATTAAGCAAAAAGATATCCCAGTGAATGCGTTCCAGGAGAGGCTGCTTCAACTACATGTCCTGGATCATCTTGTGGTTCATGTCAAACTTTGCCTACTGGTTCAGAAGCCTCTTTCTGCTCGGACAACCATATTTCTCCTCACCGGCTCCTGCTTACTCAAGACATCACATCAAGCTCCTGTCTGCCTTATGGCTCTCATTCTTGTACCCACTCCTTTCTTTAAAATTGAGCTGTTGGCTCAGGAAATGTCTGGAAATACACATGGGGCTTTGGACCACGCAAGATCGTTTAATTGAAATTATATAGCATCTCCAGACTCACAAATCCGGTGTGCGCCAGCAAGTTCAAGGCAAACTTGTTCCAGAGTTTATACACACTTCCAAGTCTAAGTTCAGTCTGAAATGCAAGATGCACAGTCATCAAGCGAACAATTTCTCCAAGTGAGAAGGCTGTGGAAGAAGGATATGCTTGACATGTATGTTTGACTGATGCTCTTCAATGGAGACTGAAAACTGAAGCTGAGGGTAAGACTACTTGTTAAAAAATAAAAAAATGAAAAGCATAGATTTTTATCTACAGGCCAGAAGTTCTGGTCTTTTTTATTACTAAACTACTGAAGCAATATTGCAATTTCAAACACTGTAGCAATCTTCCAGCTCTCACTTTTCCACTCACATATGCTTCCATGCTGTGGCTTCAGTAAGTATCAACAGATGAACACTGTGCCTATAAGTTTACCCAGAATGTTTATTTTATCACAGCACTTTGAATACACTGGGCTTTTCCTCTTAAACTTCTCTGCAATCTTCCTCACACAGACCTCCCTTCCTACTGTTCAGTATTTAAATTACAGCATTGACTAGAGATACCAAACAAGACACAGGCAGGTGCTAATTACCACATTTTTGGCCATTATTTGCAAGACATTTTTCTGCTGTAGGAGTCAAGGCAAGGAGGACCCCCAGTAAGAGGTCAGGGCTGTTTCCAGGGGAGTCCCATTTTTCTTGTGGGATGGAGCTTTTCTCAGCACCCAAAAATCCACCATAACCAAACACTGAATACAGGAGATAACTTTCTCCCAAAGCCAGCAATTTTAGTATTTAACAGTTTTGAGTGCTAGCATAGACCTCATGGTGGTCACATCCAATACCTCTAAGGGGAAAACTTCTAAAGAACCATAAAGGAGGTAACTTTGAAGGAAATTAAATTCTAACAAGCAACCAGGCAGGAAAAGAAATGCATAACGAAGAAATAATTGGCATATGCTGTCTTACTTGAGACAGAGAGAGATCAAAGATCAATAGGACTTGAACTTCTACAGACATTTATCTCCCTGGGAACTGACCCAAACTCCAACAGAAAATCCACAATGGAGCTGGGAATAGAAAGCAGATTTCCTGGGCTCACGGCTTTCGCCTACTGGAATGTAAAGGACTATGGTCATCAAATCATCATCTGTTGACACTGAAAGCCAAACAAAAAGTCCCCTGCAGGCCCACAGGATGTGCCGTTTCTTTTTCGAGAGAGACTTTGCAAAAATAATGAATATCATATATCAGTATTTTATAGACAAGTGAATTGTCTATCATCACATGCAGTAAATCTATCACGGAGCTCAGTTAACTTATTTCCTGTCATTATGATGAGTCACTTTCTGCTGTGAACCAGTAAACAGAAACTTCTAGAAGTGACTCCTTTCTGACTTGTGCTCAAAAACATTTTGCAGAAAAGTCTCCTGAATGGGTATATGCAAGTTTTTTGTTTGTTTGTTTTTTAAGATGCATGCAAAAAAAGTAAACTGAAGTACAAGACTGTTGCAATACCAACCCTGCAGCTTTATGCAACCAGCAGTAGATTCTGCAAAGACATATTGCAAACGTTTTCTACCAGATGTATATATTAGAGCTCATCAGGTTTGGAAGGAATCTTAAAATATCCTAAACTCCTGCTAATTCCAAAGCTTTGTTTAAAACAAACTTTTTTTTTCCTAAAACATGGAGACTTTCAGATAACATCATCTGGGACTTCTGTAAGCAGAACACACATTTTGCTTTATTATTACACTTAATAAATAAATTGCAAAACCAACAAACTCTCAACCCCAGTTCTCCAGCATTGCTCTGAATGTTGGCTGGGTTTGGCTGTCACTCCCAGCACAGCTTCTTGAACCAAGAAGCTAGAAAACTCTCTCCGTCCATTTCTGCTACTCCTTTCCACTCTATAAAATAGCAGCTTTCA
This sequence comes from Crypturellus undulatus, assembly GCA_013389825.1. Lineage (NCBI taxonomy): Eukaryota > Metazoa > Chordata > Aves > Tinamiformes > Tinamidae > Crypturellus > Crypturellus undulatus. The sequence continues at coordinate 428,864 of VWPW01004609.1, read as the reverse complement.
GACAGGAGGAGGTGAAAATGCCTCCTGGGTTAAGCAGAGGGTGTTTCATTTTGGATTCTGTGGGAACCATCAAGCGATGCCCAGGTCAGGGCCAGCGTCCAAGATTCACACACGTGCATGCAATGGCCTAAAGGCAAGCACAGAGCACAGAGTTCACCAACAGGCTGAACTAACAGCACGTGGATCCAAAAAGCAGGTGCAGCCCAATAGTTGCAGCTAACTACTGCTGCTTGCAGATTCCAGTCTTCATTACTGCCTAGCTGCATGTTATTGGGTGCCTTATTAATTGAGCACTGTGGGCTAAGGCCACATAAATCAAGGCTAAAGTGATAAAGAGGAAAAAAACATACACAGCCATAAACAAGCAAAAGCATATAAAGATTTTGGACATGTGAAAGGTTCTTGAAAAAGGGTGAGAGTGTAACGTGTTGTTCGCAATGTTCACCAGAGACAGTACAGCTGGCTTAAAATGTTGGTAAAGCAGTAAAGGGAATGTAGATTGGCTATTGGGAAGTGGAAGGAAGAGGTTAGGGAAAGAGGAACAACTTCCCCCCGCAAAAAATCAAAGACACAATCCTTTAAATGTAAGGACTATTAAGCACCAAAACAAACCACCTAAATGAGCTGGGAGCTTCAATCCCTGAAGGATTTTTAGAAAAGGCAAGACAAATGCTTGTCAGGAATTGTACGGATACTGCATGAAGCTGGGAGAGAAGCAACTAGATGATATATGTATGCCTTCCTCACAGTGACTTGCTTCATTTTGGCTGAGAGCGCTTTCACCAACAGTCAGGCATCTATTAGATAGCTGAGAGGCAATGCCTTCTCAGGAGAAATGCATTAGCCAGAGAGGAAAAGTAAAATCTTACATTTTGAAAATAGTCTAGGAGCTGAGTAGAAGCTCCTACCTTTAACAATTCACCACTGCCTACCTCAATATTGGATGACACAATAAGAGACTGTCTGATGACTTTGAACTGCCCCCTTGACAAGGTCTTTCTGTACTGCACAACTACACAAACACTCAGAGGGGATTTTACAGGGTTTTAGGAACAGGGGCATTGAAATTTGCTTTTCATTCCAAGGACTGAGAGAGAATAAAGCTTATTTCACTGATTTCTGCTATCCAGTTATCTATTACTGGATGATAGGTGACTGCAAAAATTGCAACTTGGCTATTCTGTTGTTCAGCCATACAGATCATATATAGTCGTATAGATCAATACTTTGAAAGCATAACAATCCTTTCGCTAAGTCAGTAAAAGAAAATTGATTTTTTTAATCAAGGACAATACAACAATGATCTATTTATTTCCCTCTTCATACTCATATATATTAAGCCTCTTAAAATAACATTTTGTACAAGTTACTTTTGTCTAACTATGTAGTTAAATAAATGATATCCTAACACTCTGGCTAATGCATAGCAGCTTTTATTCACTTTTTGGGGGGGCAGAATTTGTGTCACTAAAGCCTTAAAAAAAAAAAAAACCCAACCCCACCCCAGCAATTTCCAAAAGTCTTTTAGAGTTCATTAGTGACTAGATCTTTCCACTATCTCTTAGACTTCTGCAATTCTTTCTACTCACTGATATTGGCTTCATAAGTGTAAATATTCCATATATGTTTGTGCTACTCAGCCATGGACTTTTTAGAAACATTTTTTTTCCCTCTTCAGGAAAAGTCCAATTATGAACCTACAATACTATAACCTGAAACACACCAGACTAGCAGACCTCAAACTAAAAATTTCAGTGAGATTTTGCTTAAAAAACAGCAGCCATATTTTAGACACTTTGAAAAGGAGTTAACACCAAGCATCAAAGGTTCAGAACACTCAATAGCTCTCTCTAACATCAGAAAACACTTAAACAAATGAGTGTCTGAGAAAACATTTAGATAATCTTTGCTGATTTTAATCCAATAGTGGATGAGGAAACACTTAGATAATCTTTACTGATTTTAATCTAATAGTGTGGAACATCCATTTGAAACATCCTATGTTTGCCTATAAAATACATTATGTTGTATATTTACATTAATGCACAGAAATTATTGCAGAGTTAGGCAATTCTACAGTTATGCACAGATCACCCACAGAGCAGAGAGGACTGAGGTACATCCCTAGCTCTGGTTTCATCCCTTATTAGCTGGCTAACGTGCTTAGCGAGAAGAGGGTGACGCTGAGCAGCAAGGCACATTAAGTTTAGCCCTCCTGATCACGTGCTGCGAGCTGATCATCGGGGATTACCACCGATCCCTTGTACGCTGGGACTACACACAAAAAAGGCAGCTCAGCCAACAGGGGCGGCAAGCCTCCAAGCACCCTTCTTCATCGAACGGCGCTGCAGCGAGCATCCTGTATTGCTTTTTTAAACTGAAAGAGAAGAGAGTCACCGTTTATAAGCAGCAAAAAAAATCTTTAGTTTAAATGTGCTATCTTCTCAAGACGAGAGAAAAGCATATTAACTGGCTTCTTTATATGAAGATTGGATCCTTGAGGAAAGGTAGTAGCGGATGAATCAAGTAATCTGCCTGGTTAACGTCTAAGGAAATAAATTTTCATCAGCTCTTTAAAATAAAAAGTTTGCTATTTCAGGGTGAAAATGAAAAATTGTGTTGTGTTGATGGATGTCATTCCAACTTCTGGGATTAATGAGGCTCTAAGGTTGCTCAAGTCTTGTCATTAGGCAGCAATCACATAGAGTCAATCATGAATTCTCATCAGATGGCCTGACTCATTAAATAATATTTAAGTAACACACAGTCATACTAAATCTTCCACCAATTAGGTATTCAGAGGAATGATCACCAACAAAAAGTAAGAAGCGATAAGACTACATGGTCACGTTTGGGGGAGGATAAACCTATATTAAATCAGAGCTGAAACCTGACCTCATTACAGAGTCTTCACCTTCCAGGCGAACACAGAGAGGAGTGATGTATGACACTACCTTGTCACATATAGGCTGCTAACAGCTTCAGGAAAGTATTCCCACTGATGCTTAATATCTGTCTAAAATTTGAAATAGGTCTTTTTAATGAAGAAAGTCATGACACATAACAGATGGACGAAGTTTCCTGCAAGCTTGGACATAAGTTTGAAAGACCAATCGTCCCACTGGATTTTTCTCAAGTAACAAAGTACTCGATGTTCTTTTTCTTCTGCAGCAGTTAGGATGGTCATCAACAACTTCCATCTCACTGACCCCTTAATAAGGGCATCATCCTTGTCAACTGCTTTTTTTTAAAAAAAAAGCATAATAGGAAAGAAATGCATTGTAAAAACAAACAAGTACACACAGATGTTGTTTGGATAAATAGGAAACTTGCTGGACCACAATAGTTTACTTCTTTTTATTATGAGCTGTAGAACTCACCTGGCAAGTTCAAAAGGACTTTTTTATAAAATGTCGAGCAAATAGATGGCTGAACCAGTTGCCCAGAGAGGCTGTGGAGTCTCCTTCTCTGGAGATCTTCCAAACCCGTCTGGATGCCACCCTGTGCCCCGTGCTCTGGGTGTCCCTGCTGGAGCAGGGGGGTGGACTAGATGATCTCTAAAGGTCCCTTCCAACCTCAGCCGTTCTTTGATGCTGTGAAATACAACCTATCCACTGAAGTGGGAGAGGGGGATTACAATATTAGACAAATAATTTGATCATGTAACTAAGACTCTACATAACTCTGTGTGTGTTGTAAATACATTAGCATTTTCATTGCCTTACATGATGGAAAACCAAAAGTCTTTCTTTGACAACAGGACAATTTTATGTATATGGCAGTTTCCTACAAACAAAAATACAATACAAATAAAATATAAACAAAAAAATCCACAAAATATTCTGGAAAAAAGGCACTCTGTCTGCCTCCCATAATTTTGCTATAGCGTTATTCTATCTCCAAACAACATAAAGAGGTTCCTGGTAAGTACTTCTATTCATAAGAACTACCTCCCCATTAGGATTTCTTGCAGAAAACGTGAGGTCCAAGCTGTCCTGGATTAAATGGAAAACAGGTAGTATCCATTTACGTTTTTCAAAATACTGAATTATTTCTTTGTAAAGTGCATTTTAATCCTTTTATGTTTGCAGTAAAGAGGAAAAATAAACAAAGTATGGAACAGTAAAGACATGTTGCTGAATGCACTTGCGTTGTATTGAAGCAGAGTGGAAAAAGGCTGCTTAACAGAAGTAACTTTGTTGCTTACGAGAGGTTTATCCAGGCATTATATGCATTGTATGACCATATCTGAATCAAAACATGCAACTTCTCCCATACACCAGCTGCTCAGTTTTATGGAGGGCCAAACGCAAGTACACCAATATACCCCCTTCAGCTGCCCTTCTTCCACACGGCAGTCAACTAGGTGGCTGCGAGAGGGCAGCAGCAGTTCCACTCGTTCCAACTAAATGAGCCACTTTTCCAAACGAACTTTAGAAAGAAGAATGAAATAGAGAGAGGTTTTAGATAAGATGAAAATAAATAGCAGCAAATTCTGCTTCCACGTCCCAAACAGAGAGCACAATACTACTGTGCAACAGGTAGACGAGGTGGCAAGTAGCAAGTCATCATCTCCCACGGCCTCCCAGTCTAGTACTTTAGCATCAGTTTTGACATTTCATACACTTTGCTTTCTGTATAAGGCTCCAAGAACTGCTAGAGCAGCAAACAAGTAATTCTGGCAAAAACAAAACAAAATAACACAGGTGGACCATGATTTTTGAGGGGTGCTGGAGGGGATAGGGAATACAGACAGGGACAGACAACAAGCATTCTCGACCAGCTAAATGAAAAGTGAAGAAGAAAAAGAAAAGCCCTTTCACATCTAGTAAAAAAGTTAACATTTCTGTTCTCTCCTTGAGTTTTATGAATGAATGATGCTTCCCTCTGCCAATGCTTTTAAAGAATTATAATTATTAAAGCAAAGTACCCCAAATCCTTTACAGTTAGAAATGGCAAGTACTAAAACTGACACAGTCTCATGACATACACAGGAAATGCAAAAACACTAATGAGCACCAGGTCAATGACTGAGCAGAGTTAGAGATGCAACCGCAGCAAAAAGGCACCATCCATTTCTCCTTCTCTGCTTGCTGCTTAGAAATAAACAACAAGGTCTGAGCCTGTAGTGGCTTTCAGTTTATTTGCATAAGCCTTGAAAACTGGTCTTTGCTGAAACTATACATCACAGAAGTCTATCCCAGGATTAGTAATTATCTTCATGCACACCCCTTTGGAAGATGGCCTTACTAATCAAACATCTTCAAGAGCAATTCTATAGGAAATAATCTAATTTTGTTTGTCCCAAATCAATTTCTGTTTCTCTCAGACACTAGACATACATTTTCCCAGTTCGGAGAACTTGTATTTCATGAGTCCTCGAACAGATTACAAAAACATTCCTCAAGTACACACGGCAAACAAGCTGCTGTTACTTATCCACAGAAGCTCAGTTGTTCCTTCTTCTCATATCTTATACCTGCCAAAAAGTGTGCAATTTTGCAGTAAACATTTCAATGCTAGATTATGGCTTTAATTATATGGCCTGTATCTTCAGTTCATGCAATGATATATAGGCCTTAGGAAGCAGACGCAGAGGCTAACAGGGAAGCATAGATGTCACTCTTACGGAAGGGAGAAGGGAAGGAAGCACACCAGGTTACAGAAAATTCCCATAAATCATTTTCACAAAGCAGTCACAAAGAAAGCATTTATCTTCAACTTTATAATTAAGTGTAGCGCTGGTCTGCTTTCCAGCTGCAAATTAAACTCCAGCACTGAAAGGAATGTACTAAACCTGTTCCAAAAACGGCCAGATGTGCACACTCAAACACCATTCACACCACTGGTGAACAGCTGGAGCCAAGTTTTGACAAAGGCAACACAGCAGTTTAGCACTGACAGACAATATAATCTGAATTATAACCAACTGATATGTTCCAGCCAAAAACAAACAAACAAAAAATATTAAGGACATTTCAGGAAAACATTCATAAACCAGGAACTGCCAAGACTGAATTGAGCAGGCAAGATCAGCACTGTCCTTTCACAAAAACACACTAGAATTGAACATCTAAGGTGCATTTACTTACACAAACACTAAAAATTAGCATTTTAGCTGTTCAAATTGCAAGTGCAATTTTGAAGCAAATCTCCTAGGTCTCCCCACTTAACCATCCTTTGCCCGATATCACAGCATGGTCTCAGAGCACCCTAGGTCTGTTTTGCACGTGGGATCAAATCTTCTGAAGCAGCCCTCTTTGCTCCCCAGAAATACGCATGGCGAGGGCACTCTGACCTTGTCAACAACAGCTAGGGTAAGGGCAGAGTCTTCCCGAAAAGGATAAATTTCCTTTCGTATTCTACCCTGAATAATCTCTCTGAAAGCTCAGAAGTTGTGTTACGGCCTGCCCAATTCAGCACCATCATCTAAATACCGCTGAACCTCTTCCTTGGTGAGTCCTCGCTGACAAAACTAAATAGTGATCTACCCAGACTATCCAGTCAAAAAAAGGACAAAATAGCTAAAAGCTGAAGTAAATTAAATCATAACAACTTCACAGCCTTGTGGTACATCTAGGATCTTTTGATTTTTTGTACTTCAAATAGGTTGTTACCTTAGGATAGGTCCTACTCTGAGACCCAAACAGTAACCCAAGCCAAGCCTAAGTCTGCAAGTGATGGGTGCGGAGGGAAGGCAGCAATGCACCGTAAATACAAAAAGTGAATGAAAGAGTTCATTTGATTTTCTTCAGAAGTAAAGCTATTTTTGAGCTTTGAAAAAATCTATACTGAGGGTTATATTGCTATAGTATTTAAGTGATTATTGTGCACATCACTGGAGTTCATTAAGAAAGGAGGAATTCTTCATCCAAGTAAGACAGAGAGGTATGTTGTATACATAACAGAAGTATGGGCAAATTTAGCACAAACGCTACCTGTAGTTCAATCAACATGCTTCAAATAGTTACTGGAAAATCAACTGAAAATGAATATGAAAAGCATTTGCAGCAGATCCATAGGGCAAAAGAGCTGCTGCTGGGGTCCCAGAAGCCGCTGTACATGCATTTTTAGAAGAGAGGGAAAGGCTACTTTAAACTACTCCAGCCTGATCCCATAGACTGAGCTACCCTCAGCGGAGGGAAATTCTTAGGTGTCCTCCTGAGGGCACATTTCAGTTTAGTTTCACCTGCAAGGAATCCAACCTGTGTTCTCCAACATCACACTGAGATCTGAACCAAAGCACAGTCAGCAAAGATGAGTGAGATATTGGCTTCAGAAACTCACTCCCGGGTCAAAAATAAAACACTCGTGAAAAAACAACCTTTATCTATAAAGTTCATTTACTTGCAAATGAACAGAGGTTTCCTTTACTCTCTCTAAATTTAAAATATTTGAGCTTACACTCCCCTTTGATGTACTGCTACTGTGAAATGACTTTTCCTACTGTTCAAGAAAATTAACAGGATTCACTTCAGTTTTATATATCTCAATTTTCAATTTTGCCCAGTGACCCAAGTTCCCTACTAGCACAGCTGGAAAGGGTGTAATGGCTTTTTTCCCCTCTTCTCTACACCTCTCTCTCACTGAAAGCCTGGCTTGTTTGCAACTACTTCTCAGGAAAGCTCAAACCTCACTTAGCGGACAGGGCTTATTCTGGAAGCCCTCATTTCTTAAAGACATGACTGTTTTTTTTTTTTTTTGCAAAAGTCTGCGACTTCATCAACTCATGTTCACAAAAATCCTAAATTGTTACTTTGAAAACATTGATTTTGCAAGCCTTACGTATGAACGTGGAACTTGTTTTCAGTTTTAGTGGGATGCTTATTTCTTGGTAACTTTATATTCACTGATTCATAGTTCTCACCGTGTTGTAAAAGATAGGTAAGATTTCAGGCTGCTGTAAATATTGGCTCCACTTAAGCATAGAAAAGGAGAAAATAAACTTGAAAATATTTAAATCAGCAACACTTTAGTCATAGTTGGTATAATAAATTGCCACTAGGAGCCTATCTTGAAGTAATATAACATTTACCCACTCATTCCAATACTAAAATGAGAAGTATGCTTCAGAACTGACAATTTTCAAAACAAGATTTTCTATGATACATAAATATGTAAGATGACTTATGGTTCAATTTGTAACAACTGAACTTTAAGTTTTGAAGTTTTTTCATTTTACTTTTTAAACTATTTTTCCCCTCAGCTCTTCAGGCAATGGAAGGTAATCATGTACCTTATATATTATGGATAATAAAATACCGGAGAAAAAAAGTCTTGTCAAAAATCTGTTTCTTAGAAAACGCTGGAATCACCTAACTTTCCCCTATCCTATTGAGCATCTTGCACGTTCACATCAAGCCCCACCACACAGCACTAGACATTTTGGTAAAACGAGGCCTACTGCAACAGTGCGCTCCGAAAGAAAAGCGACGCTTGAATCAGAAATGCAGCTGCACTGCATTTCTTTGTACACTGATTAATTACACGTAATTCCTCCTTGCTGAGGAGCTTCCCCTCCAGCATGCTCTTCTCACACCTCTGCCACCTCCTGATGACTTGCTCGCACCTCCGAAGCTCCTGAAATGTTGTGTCTTGCAGAGCTACTGAAAACATTGCGTTCTCGTGGGTCAGTACCAAGGAGGCTTTATTTTCAAAACTCTTCTAAAACACCAGGCAGCCCCTGAATCATAGCTAGTGCATCCCAGTTTGCCAGGCTGCTGCACGGCCGCTTGCGGACAACACGGGCCGGGCGGACAGTGCGCAGCCACTTCAAGGAAGTTGATTATATCCCCGTTTGAACGAGGATAGAGGGTTTTGCTCTGTACATACGCTGAATTGCCTTAAATCTAACACAAAATATTTTTGAGCTGCACCTGAGCGCAACTTGCAATCCGTCTCACTGTTAGACTTGACTAGAAAGGGGCACGTGGAAGAGAGATACCTTTGCCTACTGGCTTGTCAGTAGGTTAACTGCAATCTTACCAACCGTAAGATTTCCTTCACAGGCCTTCAGACCATCATACGTATTTTCACAGATTTCTATTTCAAGAAAAATAATCCTTTGAGCTTCCACTTATCCTTAGACAAATAAAAAAAAAATTATTGCAAGCAGTTATGTTTAATAAAATATTGTCTTAACATACACCTTGCTGCATGTCAAAACTCTACCTAGTTACCATATTCAGTAGCAATCTATCCATCTCTCGTGTGCACACACACACAAATAATCCACAGAAGAAAGTCTTAGGCTGTGCCAAACACTTCCATGCTCATATGCATGTTCAAAGTCTCGGTAAATGGATGTTCTGCTGAAAATTGAGCTGCATTCCATACGAAAATTAATGTTTCACAAAATGTAAAAAAAGATGTATACATATGTAATCAGATACTCAGGAGTGTGACTAACTTAAAACTTCTGTTCAGAACTTTGGAAAAAAAGTGACAGCTGTTATGAAAGAATTTTTCCTCCTCTTTTCATGCTTTCTTTCCCCCCCAATTTCTCCCTAACAGATGCTTTTATTCTGTTTTTTTTTTTCCTTTTTTTTTCATTTCTCCTCCTCTCTTCAGTTACAGAGCTGCGGGGAGGGGGGAGGAAGCGTAGGGTGCTAATGCACAAAGCAGTACTTGTTAAAAACTGGACATACCCAGGCAATTCGCCAAATTTAATTCCAAAGATCCCATTTGTGATGCTGTGCTAAAATGGAATATAGTAATTGTTCTATCTGTTTGTAGGACACTGTGTCTTCTATGGAAGAAGAGTTAAAAACAAAAGAACAAAAACAACTTCCCCCCCATCTCCCCAAACACACGCTTCATTCCAGCAAATACCATATTCATTGGCCTTCAGAGTTGTCAGAAATAAATCAAGCAGCAAAACTAGGATTATCTCACAAACATCATGAAAAAACATTATTGAAGTTCACAGCGGACACAGTAAGAGCCAAAACGAGGTCTAATCCTGCTGCTTTTATCAGATCTGCCGTATTCAACGTTGGGATTTGGAGCTTGCTGCAGTGAAAGCTATTCATTAAGAACGGATATCACTGAAAGCAGCACCCTGCGCCCTGGAGATAAAACACATCAAGTGTTGCAGATGCCTTGAAAAATCTGATATATTGACAAGGCTTCCTAAATTCCTCTGATTTGGACTGTGAATCTCACGTTTAATTGGTAAGAAATCCTGCCCCGAGGCTAGGAAGGGACAGCTCGGGCGAGAAACTGCTCCTATATGTGAGTCAGTAACTCTGAAAATGAGATGTTTTATGAAGAGGGTAGGGAGAGAAAGAGAGAGAAATTACTTATGCTTAAAGTCTTAATGAGTAATAGTCACGCATACTCTCTCTCCCATGATTTGCTATGTGTCTCTCTCTGATATGGCCAAACAGATGTTAAGCCATAACTCATAATAATTTAACAGTGAAAACCAAGTACTACATTATGAAACAGGCACACTGTTCAAATTCCTGATGATTTATGCTGGGTTCCATTGTTAGTATTATGTACCCAAAATAAAATGCATACGCTGACATCCACAGAAGTAAAAATACATTAAATTACATATGCAAGTTGCTTGTGGATATAAATCAAAGCTAAAATATTCCATTCACAGGGCCCAAAGCACAAATCCAAACTCCCTTTCCATTTACAGCGCTTTTAATATTTTGCAAGAGGCAAGAAAAGTTTCTTTCCCCATGACTTTCCATTTTTTCTGCATGTACAGCCTTCCCTAGCTCTTCTGCAATCCCCCCTGTTCACCGCCCCTCTCCCCTTCAGCTCAGCTTGCTCATTTCCCAAATTCTGCATCTTCCCTTCCCAAGGCTCAGGGATTAGCACCTCGCAGGGGCTCATGGCAAATGTTTCTCTTCCCCGTTCCAGCAGTTGGATCTTTTCCTGCACTTGAATTGCCATTGAGAGCATGCAGTTAACTTTATTTACAGAGCACAAGAAGCAATTCACTCTGAAAGATGGGCAGACAGAGCAAGAAGGATCTGTGGGTCTTGAGAAGGGGTTCAGGACCTAGAAAGAATAGAAGAGCCTCCCCATTCAAGACCCTTTGAGCATGCAAACATTAAGAAATGTGATTAGTCATCTTAAAGCTCCAAATAAATCCTCTGAGAGAGCTCTTTCTCAGGCAAGGAAGAGAGGCAGAGGTCCCTCCATCGCCTTTATTAAAGTGCTAATCATCCATCCCAAGTAATTACAGAAAGAAACTACGGGCTGGCTTGCAGACAGGGCATGGTTCTTAGTGCTCTTCATTTCTTAAGGCTCTTTCTCATGTTTAGGCAAATATACATGGAAAAACAGAGAGGAAATACGAAGTGCAAGGAGACTGTTGGAAGAAAAATAAATTGTGGGAAAAATACGACATTGGTATCTGAAAGACAAGTTGGTGACTCTTTCCTCAACTGCAGCTGGTTTCTTCTTCCAACCTTCTACTATATGGTTGGAAAGGAGAGACCAGGAAGATTCATGGGCCTTTTTCAGATACAACTCTTTTTTTTAGGGTTCAGACATACGCAACAGTTGAAAATGCTGAGAACACACAGGGATTACATTTGCAACTTTAAGGCCCATGTTCTTCCTCACAGGGAAACGTCTTCAGCATCACCCTCCCCGGAGGCACCCCAGCTCNATGTTCTTCCTCACAGGGAAACGTCTTCCCAGAGGCACCCCAGCAGAGTGAAGGCAGCAATTCCCCTTTAATCACCCCGAATCCGTGACTAGAAGAAACAGAAGTGAGCCACAAGGGTTAAACTTATTTGCCCAAAGTCACATAACTAGGAAATGGGAACAGATATGACTTAAGAGTCACATAAATTACAGGACATTAAACACTACACCATATTGCCTTAATAAACAGCTTCGCATGTTGCTAAGCCAATATTCTTGTTCCTGTGAAAATACCTTGGGGAAAATTAATGAAAATGTGTTCATCGTACTGCGCTTCCTGTAATGCAATGCGATCTCTGGCTAGAATATTCAAAATGGGCATTAGAAAGCATGAGTGACTGAAAGGACTTTGCAGCAACTCCACAAATTGTTCAGCTGCTACTTAAGACTTCTGCTGTTCAATATTCAATATATATAAGTAGGATCCACTGATCCTTATCATTAATTTTCAGGACATCATGCTCTTGGCAAGGATGTCGGACATAAAATTGTTATTTAAAGAAAATACTAAGTTCTACATACTCAAGCATTTTCTTTAAAACCCTGCTTTATAAAAAGGCACTTATTTTCCAACCAAAATAACATTTTTCTTATTCAATAAATCTACTTCAACTCTTCTTAAAACATGTTAACTGCTGTAACTCTGATAAGACTATATACTCAGAAATAATTTTCATGTTCTTGGCACAACACAGGTAGCCTGCAGACTATTCACTTGCAGACTAGAAAATCCATTGCTATGGATGGACCCTGGACACAATGAGCCCTTTCACACATTTCTGATCCAGAATTTTACACAGAACAATCCAGCAATACTGGGCCACGATTTCTGAGGAAGTGATTTTCTGGATGCTGGTCATGTTTGTTCTTCCTTAAGTGCTTTCTTGAGTCAAAAAACATGAATATGCTTCGTATCACCTCTGCAACGCTCTAACTGGAGAATCCTAAATAATCTTCTTACTCTCACAGGAAAGTGGTTCCTGCTAACCACTTTTAACTGTTTAGACTAAGAGCTGCCAGCTCTAATGAAGGCTCCGTCTTGAAGTTCAGGGATAAGTGTAGAGTCAGGCTTAAGTCTTCTCTGGCTTCCCCTCCGGACTGCAGTGGACATCTGCCAAGCATCAAAAGGAAAGGATTGGAAGGACAAGGAATTTAAGGAAGCATCCGAAAATGACTTAGCATCTCCACAGATGAGCAAGGCCCAACAAAGGACGGAACGAACTGCGACCGGGCTCCGGCAATCCAATGAGTTTAGGAATTTTCCTGGTAGGGCCCAGTGTTTGTTACTAAAGGCATTTACATTTCAAGTCAATTTAATTTTACAATAAAAGGCACCCTTTGTGGAGGAGCAGCACATCTTAAAACAGAGAAGGCTTTTTCCCCCCACGCTGCTTGCGTAATCGCTGCATTACAAACAGGGTCTAGATCCCTTAATTAGGGTGAAGCGTCAGCTCAGCTGAGTGATTACACAAACACAGGAAACAGCCCGTGCACCCAAATATTTATGTTCTGAGCTGCTGTCCCACACAGACCCGTGTACCAAACCTGCCTGCACGGGAGCAGTTTAATTGCCGCAGGCGCAAGGTACGACAGGGAGACGCAGAACATGACAGGGGACAGCAGAAAAGCCACAGCAGTAGAAGCACCGAGTCACACTGCAAAGCAGCACTTTATTTAACAAGGCACAGCCTCTGCCACCCAGCTGCTGTGTGTAGCCTCTGTACTCCCATACCTAAGAGAGTTTCAGCATGTTGGAGATGAAAAGCTGATTTGCAATATACAAGAAAAATTTCAAATCCTCTGCGTATTAAAGTATTAATTTTTATTGACAAACGCACATACAGGAGGTGTCTATTTAAGAGGAATGGCCTAGTAAGTGCACTTTGCTCGTGAGCACTTTGCTATTGAAAAATCAGCAGGCATTTAGGTTTTTCTTTGTACTTTTATGCATTTATGAAAAATGCAATTCGGAAAAGCACAAGCAACGTGTTCTCCTGCAAGCATGGCAATCAATCCATCATTTTAAAACACTTTTATGATTCTGTTTGTTAGAAGCACTGCTTTCAAGTAAGCATTAGCACTTTCAATATATTTTGCAACCATGAAAACCACGCAACCAGAATACACTTTGCAATTATATTGGAAGAACATAATTTACATTACAACCTCTACCACAATAAACAGACCAAATGTTTGCTTACTGTGCTGAATTTGATTGCTAAATAGAAAACGATGGTAGCAACAGAGTCGTAAAAAGAAAGTTCAAAGTCAAAGTTTCCACGTGTGTTACCTTGTAGCTAGCCTGAATCAGGCGCTAGGAATCAGTAATGATGTTTTCACATGTTATTGCTATACAAATGCTTCATTTATTTGTATCCAAGCTACAGCGTGCTTCACTCCCACCAGCACTACCACTACCTGGTACCATGGTACTTATCCTCAATCACACTTTCCAACACTGGGTTCATGCAACAAAATATGTTGTGTAGATCATATTATAATTAAAAGTATTTCATGATTTATGAATCCCTCTAAACCTTTTTTTTTTTAAGTCTGTTTTGCGAATGAATTTAATATACTCCTATTAATCAGGAGAAGTTCAGTTGAATGTAAAAACTTCAATTTAAAGATGTCTACATTAGACGTCCACAGAGGCTCTTTTACTGTAATTTTTTTGAATGAAATTGGTCTGCATGGAGGTTAGTGTTAAAAGAGGAAAAGACCCACATCAAGACAAATTGAAACTTATTAGGATAGCCCAATTAACACATGGTCTATGCCAGGGAATGTATGAGCTGTTCAGACTCCAAAGCCTCCAGCGTTTTTACCATCTTGTTAATTACATTTACTAGAGACTGAACAGGTGGCAGCAGTGAGATTTGTAAAAAAAAAATAATTCCCTAATGTGAAGTAGTCCCACACCTATGGAAGTTTTACAGGAGAAAAAAAAGCAAATCTAGGCAATTATTTCACAGCATTGTGAATTAATTGGACTTCCAGTTTTAGGAGTATGGCTTTACAGGAATTCTGTGCCTTTCTCTTAAAAGCCTTGCACGAAATGTGAAAGGAAATTCTCCTTCTCAAGGAAGCTTTGGCCCTGGGCGCAGGCCTTTACGATAACGTAGCCAGGGCACCGAAGCCACCACGACACTGCAACTGCCCCGCCGCGGAGAGCAGCTTCCCTCGCTCGTCGCAGCAGCTCCCCAACAGCTCTAGAAACGGACAGATGTTGTGCATGACCCCGCTCAACATCCGCTTTTATTTTGTTATGGCTGTGGGCGAGGAAGAGAGTGTCGTACGCAGACCTCAGCGTTGATTGAAAAGCACTAACATTTGGCTGAGCAAAACCCAGCACAGCCCTCTGGGCCTGTCTGACCCACTAACCGCCGTTTCCTAACTAACTACTCTGTTATGACAAAGTTTGTCTGGAAAAAATGCAGTTTGCAAAGCAAAAAAATATGATGCTTACGTCAGTTTGGTAACGATTTCCTTAATGGCATTCCTGTGAAACTCCTCATCATGTTGAAATTTATTGGTTTTAGACACTTGCAACAATTTTTTGGTTGCTTCTCAGTGATTGCTGAATAGGGAATGCGTATATCAGGCAGAGAGATTACACTATTCAAACACTGGCAATAACTTCACAGCAAGATCTTCTTCGGGGAAAAAGGTGGAGGAAAAAGCAGGAAATAATTTGAGAACTGAAAATGTAGCAATCTCGATGTTAGAAAAGAACACTTTTCCCCTTGAATCTGTAAGTCTACCCAAGGATACACCACCCACCAAGAAATATTCCTTGCTTCATGACTCCTGTTTCAGACATGCTCCCTTGGGACCCGGGTCCTTCACGTGTGCTTATCGACTCTAGGTTTGCCTAGCATTTGTGCTTCCTCATGGACCTGCAACTGCAAGCCCGAGACACAAGGTAAGCGTGTAAAGGCAGACACAAGACGCGTGGGACAGATTTGGCCTTCTTTTTCCCCAAGGCAAGTGCAAAGGTCCTAGCATCGCCTCGGAAGAGAGGCTCCCCAGCTGCACTTGAACTGCCGCTTTCAATCCCATCGCCAAGGTTATCACAAGCCAGTGCAGGCTTTAGACCCGGTTCTAACACAAATAGGAAAACCTGCATCTTTTACGTGAGTAAAGGGAAGCAGACTTCCACTTTGAAATAAGTACCAGACACTAAGTGCTCAGAAACTAAACACTGAACAAAAGCCCAGCGAAATAACAGCGGGTCTTGTGATCTTGTGAGCATTCAAGGACTACAAGGGACAATGGCTGGAAAAGGAGCGGGAACAGGGAGCAAAGATGTTGTGGCGCGTAAGAACCCAGAAGGAGGGAGATCAAAAGACGCTAAGGAGACCATGGAGCAAGNCGTAAGAACCCAGAAGGAGGGAGATCAACCTCCTGCAAAGACGCTAAGGAGACCACGGAGCAAGCCCCCCTAAAGGACACGGGGTGTCCCACAGGTAGCGCAACAGGTACCTTGTAACACGGCAGTTCCTGGGGAGAAGGGGCTCTCATGTTTACAGATTATCAAACCTTAAACATTTTACAGGGCCAAAAGGATTCAGGTTTAGTGGTCTCTATTCTCGCAAACATATTTTCCGCCAAAAAAAGGCTCAATTGCTTATAAGAGGGAGAAAGCTCTTCCCAGTATTCTTCCCAACCTAGTTGGGAAAGCTCTTCCCAATCCCATCCTTGTTGCCTGGATTAAGAACAAAAAAAAAATAAAAGTTTCCTACTGTTTTTGTTCTCCCGCCAACATCAACTTCTTAAATACTATAAAAATAAACAACAGTGAGAAGAGGAGAATATTTGTTCCATCAACAGAGGTCACACGTACGGAGGGCCTTACCACACCATTGTACAGCAAAACAGGGCTCAGGGCACCCAGGCACTGTACTGGAAAAAACAGCTGTGAAAGAAATGTAGCTTTCTATGGATCCTGTCTGAAAAACTACCTTGAAGAACAAATATCAACTTTAACATGACAAATTTGATATATCTCTAGTTAACTAAGAGAGGTTAAACTAAAATCTAATTTGCTAATTGTGACAGGACTATCCAATTCAAAACACTTCTTGTGAACTTCAATGATCAAAACCCACGTTCATGCAAAAAACATGTTCCTTACAAAAACAAGCTTGACACTTAAATGGTGTCATCTATATATAAAGAAAACGTAGGCACATTTTAAAGTTCACATGAAATAAAGCTATAACATAGAGACTCTGAATGTTCAAACAACATTTTTTCCATGCTTTGAGATTAAAACTCTCCGCAAAATTCCCTTGCACTGAGTTATTAAACACAGATTGTTTTTCACTGAAAGTTTTGCTTTTCCTGAAGCACATCTGCATACAGAAGGCAATGTCACTAGGGCGCAGAGAACTTTCAGGGTAACCACTTAAGAGACTTAATTTTGTTAGCTAATGCTCCAGATGGCCATGGCAAAAACAATATTCAGTAAAGCTATCTATGCAGTAAAACTACCTCTTCATGCCTCTCTCTGCTCCCACAGTCCTGGCTTTCTGAGGCTGGACAGTGGCCACCAACAAGGTTTGTGGTGTGGTCGGCCCCACACCTCTGCCAGGCCCTTGCCATACAGGCCAGTGAAGCCCTTCTTTTCCCTACAAAGCCGAGTGGCTTCAGCCAGCAGCTCAGCAGACATCAACCCGGCGGATTATACTGAGCTATAGAAGTGCATGTGTGGTAGGGGAGGAGAGGGAGAGCAAAATACTTGTACGGTTAATAATCATGCCCTAATTCAAATCAGGCTCCTCTAGAGCAGTTCAGGTTAATTCTAATTACTACGGAGCTTTTTTTCCTCGGCAAAAGGCAAAGGGGTTCACAAAGGCAACCCAGAAACCCCTTGGGGGGCGGGAAGCTGCTGTACTTCTCCTACCAGCATCAGGACCTGAATTAATTAGTATGTAGAGCTACACATTTCCCTAGATTATCTCCAGCTTGTGCATTCCTGGGCCGCAGGAAGGCTCACCATAGCTATGGGGAAACCAAAGGCAGTGGCAAAGCTCGCAGGCAGCGCAGCACTGCCCGCTTCCCAGAGCTCCACGGGGAGAGGGCTGCCAGGACCAACGCTGGGAAAGGTCAGTATTCCTGGAGCAAACTCCCACCATCTGCACTTAAGGTAAGCTTCATGAAAGACCCCGAGCAAACTCCTGAACATGGAGCAGCGCGAGAAGGAAGAGGTCTGCACGCTAATGTACGGGGAAGGGTACGTGGGGCAGGGTGCCGGGTGCCCGTGTCACATCTTGCATTTTGTTTGGCAGCTGCTCAGGCCCCACGTCCTGCTGGTGGCCAACGCAGGGGCCGCCAGGAGCAGGGGCACGGCTAGAGGGGCTGCAGAACTGCCGTCCTCTCCAGGTTCATGCTCGGTAGCACTTAAGACGAACCCAGCTGTCCTGGCACGTCACAGTCAAGGAAAAAGAGGTGGTTTCTGAGATAATAAAGGTAAAAGTTTCTTAAAAAGCCTTGACAACCTACAGGAAGGATTTTCAATTAGCTGGCAGCATCTCCTGGCAGGAAGCACCAGCATAAGAGGTTGAGTGTTCAAGGAGGCCCGAGGTACAGACCATCACTCTGTACCGTTCCCCTGGGGAGCAAGGGAAGCACATGGCAGCTGTCCAGCCTGAAGGCTACAAATGTCACCGCTCCAACCACGTCTGCCACCAAAAACCAAAGGCTCTAGCTCTGAGTCTGGTTCTGAGCGCCCACAAGCTAAATCCTGAATGTCTCTTGGACTACGTGCAGCAGTTGGGAACGAATTCACTTTGGGGATGCTGTTGTAACAGCCTGGCACAAGGGAATAGTATTAAAATGGCAGTATTAAGTAGTATTAAAACACTACTCCTATTTTAATACAATGAGTATTGTATTATTAGTATTTTAATACAATTTAAATTACAATTTTAATACAACAGTATTAAAATAATATTAAATTCTGGAGTTCTTCTTTTTCTAAATGAAACCTGTCGGAGGACTCAAGGTGAGCGCGGTTCAGCCAGGTGAGTTTCCAGGGTCCCCTAAATGAGTGGTTCCGTAGGGAGCTAAGAGTTTTCTTAGAGAGCTGCCATATAAACAACCAAAGGAAGCTACAAAAGTGGAATTTTCATAATGGATATCCCCACATTTTCATCAGTAACTATTAGCTACTTTTTCTACAGATTTAATAACATGGTGTAAATGCAGAAATGTTGGAGCCATGAAGCATATGCAATGAAAAATATGACATATTTTCCAAGTAAGGCAATGTAAAACAGTTAGTTGATTTACTAGGTACATGACCTAACATATGGGACATTTCGCACACAGAGAGGAAGACAGGCTACTGACCATGTGGAAAGTGGGCACAGCTGTCACGCTCACAAACACATATGAAAGAGAAAAAGGCATTTTTCCCTCCTACTGATCTTCCCATCCTCATCCCTAAAAAATAGAAAGTTAAGGATCAAGTATTTTAAGAAGGATTATAGTAGCTGCGAACTTAAGCGGGCATGATGGCATTTTTGAATCTATAAACCTGCGTTATGCCATGGGAAACAGGAAGGCAAGCTCCAGGGTAGGAACTCGCATTTTGGTTGATCATAGTCACTGTGGCTCCCCTTTTGCATCTTCCTACGAAGTCTGCATACGACTGCTCATGAGTTCTGCACAGGGACTCGCTGAGCATGCTAGAGGAAGAATCAGAAACAGAAATATCACTTTTTCAAATAAATATATATTTTTTTAATATAGAAAAGCAGACATTTCTTTTCTCATCGCTCAGTTAAACTATGATAACCTAAACCATTCTCTAAACCATTTGAATAAATTCTAGGAGGGTAGATGAATTTCAGAAAGCAGTTTGCCATCCTGTATCCAGCATACCAATAAACACAGGTTAGTACCTGTACCTACAAAAAAACAAAGCTATCTAAGGTCAAGCGATCAAGAATGAAACTAAGTAGTTTAAGCAACTGAACGCATTTCAGGAGGGGAGAAAGTAGATAGTGGTGGCTGCAGCTAAATTACCAGAGTTTTTTCTTGGTATATTCATGTAAGAACAGAAAAGATTCAATATACCGTAATTATTGTCATTAAATTATTATTAAACATTACTCTATAATAGCAGCTGGGGTTTTGCTGTTAGCCTTGGCAAGAACACTTAATATTGCACATGCGCTGTGCTATTCTGTTACTGCACAAACAGAAAGCCAAGCCTGCCACCTCCCTCCAGTAAATCATTCAGTATTACACTCTTTTAATGTTAGAGGTGTGTCTCTGAAACAAGCATTTTCTTTAAGAAAACAATTTAAGAAAACAATTCTTTTCTTTCTGTAACAGAACATCATTTACTGCAAAATAGGAAGGAAGGAAGGAAGGAAGGAAGGAAGGAAGGAACGAAGGAAGGAAGGAAGGAAGGAAAGAAGGAAGGAAGAAAGCAAGGAAGGAAAGAAAGAAGGAAGGAAGGAAGGAGCTAGCTAACATCTATTGCAAAAATACACCATCTGCAGAAAACATATCTGCAAATTGAAAGTTCACCACCTAATTGTGCCACAGCAGTTCTCATCTACTACAAGCAAGACACATAAGCATGCAGAAACAGCAAGAGCTCTTGGCCGCTATCTCAAGGAGAAACTATTCAATGGAAGATCAAAAGCCAATACAAAATTGTCCAAAGACAGGAAAAGACAAGACAGATAAAATCTGGCACTATACAAGGAAACAGGAGAAGAAAATTAAAACACAAAACCACACAAAGGGATACTATTCACCTAGCAACCAACTCCAGAGGTGGACAAGAGACACTGAAGGCGTGAATATTACCCAAAGAAAAGCAACTATTTTGAACTGAAGAAGTGGAAACAAATTAAACCAATGGTCTTCAAAAAACAAAACTTAATGAGCACATCTTAAAAACAGGAATAATGGGATCAGGGTACTATGTATCTATACACACATGCAGTCCACAGCAGATCACAGAAAAGAGATTAGAGGGTGGGAAGAACAAAGCGCGACCATGAGGTCCCACACTTCCTCTCCGCAAGGCTGATCAAAAGAGCCTGAACCGTGTTGGGGCATACAGGGGAAGGGACTCTGACGGGGAAAACATTTAGCAGTTTTTTGAGGACAGCCATGGGAAACCTAAGAAAATCCAGAAAAGCAGTTTTCCAATAAGTTCATGTTAATGAAATCCACAGACTGTTTAAAGCAACAAGTCAAGTCTTCACTAAAGCTGCCGCTTCACATGGGCTTTCTTTCTGTTCCACACACTCCCAAAATACTCACTTTCAGTCTGTCAAGGCTGCTTTAAGATATCACAGTTTCCAAAAGTCTTTATCCCTTCTTGATTCTTTTCTACTCCTCTCACATTTCCACTGCAATATAGGAAGAATTCAATATGTGGTAGGCAACAGTGATTCCTTCTCAGTCACATTTTTGCAAGTGTATCAGTGGCAGACAGTGCCAGATTACGTTCTGCTCTGCTGCTTTTTATTTTAGGAGGTGGTTAAAGATTAAATATCCTTTATTTATTCTCATATTAGCCTCTATTTAATAAAGACTAGGTCAACTTTGAAGGAAAAAATGTGTATTTTCAAAAAGTTTTAAAAATCATTTAGGGGAGAAACTAATAATAAAAGAGTCCAAAGAGCAAGATGACTGAATTGGAAAGTTTTTGTTCCATGTCACTAGTTTTTTAAGCTTACAGGTATTAATCAACATGCCAGATTTTCACCAGACAATTAAAGAGCATGAGAAATTGCCATTTTAATTTCAGCATGCAGCGAGGGAAGCATCTATGAAGTGAAGACACTGCATCACGAAAATAATTAGTCTAGCATATGGCACAGCAAAACTCTCTCTGCGATGCATTTGTATGTACTTGCTTACATAAAATTCTGGCCTAATGCAGTCTTAGGACCTAATAACTTCATTGGCGGGGCAGCAGGCAATAGATAGTTCCATCTCCCTGCCACTACATGACAAATACCTCAGATTTCAGGAGTCTTGGCTTTTGTACCGGCACCCATCAGAGCCCAAGCAGACGTCATAGGACACGTTATTTATTGCACCTTGCAGGCCCTGGGCTCTTGACAGATGTGCTGGAGTAGGTTCCTGTGCTTGCACCGAAAGCTCTCAGCTTCAAACACTTCCACTCATCATCTCTCTTCCCCCTCGACTTCTTTGCGATATGTGCCTAAGCAGCTCCAGAAGAACATTTAATCTCCCACAAGGGAAGTTCCATGTGGCAAACTGATTTTCAGCTGTGCTTCTAACAAATATGACGTCTCATTTTACACTTTTGTTTGAGGGAAGTGCATGACATTTATGTCAACACAGTTTTGGTAACAAAAGCAGAAGTTTATACACAAACAGCAAGCCTCCCAGCAGTCTTTTTCTTTTTTTTTTTCCCCTCCACAAAACAAAAGAAGAAAATTAAAATGAGTTTAATAGAAAAATATGGAAGCAATCAATTTAATAGAAAGAAATAGGAAATAGTAATTAAGATCCGCTCAGAAATTTGCACTAGTTCGAACTTGCACCATAGGACCATGTAGGCACCATAGGAGTTGATGACTTCATTCCAACAAATCCTGACAGAAGTTCCTAGAATCTGAACAGCTTTAAAAAGACTTTTAGTTTACTGAAAGCATTCTCTCATGTCACAAAATACTCATGGTGCAGAGAAAAGCGGCAAAGACATAAATCCCAGGAGTTTAAAATATCAGTGCGAAATCTCTCCTGAAGAGATGCTGTGTTCCCGCGTCGAGTCTGCCACGAGCCTCCTCGCAAAGGGCACAGACGTGAGAACGTGCAAGTCATGTTCACATTTATCCAGCCCACAGCACGTCTTGGGTTCAGCATTTAAAACCCGCAAGGAATTTTCTAGTGCCCAAGCTGAAAAAAACATGGATTAAAAGGTAAAGTGGAAAACAGATGTGGGAACGTCCGCAGCGGCCTCAGCTTGCTGGCACCATGAGAAAGTCGCTCTCCTCCTTGGGCAGCCAGCAGTAGGTGCCACAGCTCTGGCTCTGCAAAAACACTAATAAGCCCAAAGAGATGCTTCAAACATTTCAGAAATGTCATTTAAATGTACATTAAACGTACATGGCTAAGTGTAATCCTTCTCCGCGTGGGCTCCCATCATTTACTCAGTGTTTCTTGGATCCACCCAGACTGTAGAGCAGCTGCTCCTTCCAATTGCCAGTCCACAAACCAGCATTTGAAAGGCAAGGTAGCTGCGTTCTAATGAGTAAGTAACATACGAGCAAATTTTGTCCTGTTTACCATCACTGCAATTCTACTCGCTACAATTTCTATATGGTTTACACTTGAGCAATTCATCTATTTTCTTTGGCACTGAAGAAACATACATATAGGTAGAGTTTCAGGCTGCAATACGCACTGGTTTCCCTATGCTCCTAGTAAAATACTTTAAAAATAGCCCGCACAATTATAAAGGCTGTATCTGAAGCTGGATACCCCAAATCAATTTAGAACTTCATGCAGTCCATTTTTCTTCGTGACACAAGTTTCATTTTCCAAGTTCTTTCCCCAGCCTGGAAACCTCACACACTAAGCACACAGGCATACCTGAAATCTGCTGCTGTAGGTATTACTTAAGGCTAAAATTTTCCATGTGTCACACACATTCAAGTGTCAAAGCATAAAATACACACAGAAATGGGGAACGTCAAAGCACTGCATTTTATGTCACTCGGTAACTCTTTTGGAAACGTCTTTCTATTAATGAAACAAGTCCCATCCACATTTTGAAATTCCTGCTAGCCCAATAACACATGAAAAAAAAAGAACAAACAGAAAAACACACACAGAGAACAAAAGATCCTGAATTCCCATAGTTTTCTAAACTCTTCCCTACAAAGCCACGACTCCATAAGCATCCTTTTGAGCCTAAAACCCTAGGGACAAATAATTATGGAGTGTGAGACTGACAGCGCAGAAAAAGAAAGCAACAAAACGGTGAGGACCAAATGGTCCGTATGATCCTATCCACGTGTTACACTGGGTGGTCAAACTCTTCTCATACCCACTGTTCTCCACTACGTCCGTGTAAGATGGATAACAGGGTACTGTAAGAGCAGAGCTACCTTGATGTCCCACCTACGAGAAGTTCATGCCTACCCATGGAAGAAATGCTGGGAGCGATCTCGGAGATACTAACTCCAATCCTGGGACTGTCACAAACTTGGCATAAACCTGGGAGAAGCCACCTTACCCCTTCATGGCTCTATTTGGTCTTTTGCCCATTTGGGGTATTTTCATGGTGATCTTCCCAGTCAAAGCTCCTGGCTTCATGCAGAGCCAAGGAGACTCAGCTGAGACCCAATAATTCAATCTAAATAGCAACAACTTTGAAGTCTCTTACGGTCACATGAAGGTTAAATGGAGAGTCGACCACACAGGTGCGAGGGGAGAAACTGCCAGAGCAGCCTCAGGGAGCAGCTCCTAGGAGGAGCGAGCGGCAACGGTGGTTGGCACGTGAAAGCGGAGGGCGAAAGGGGAGCAGGGAAACCCCGGGATTCCAGTGAAACTATTTTGGAAAAGTTGGGGCTTTAGACAGCATTAATGAAAAAAACTAAAGATATTTTAAAAAGGGCATTACAATGATGTGTGCAATGTGGCGACTGCTGGAATAACAACAGAAAGAGGGAAATTTGATTAAAGGTATCCTGTTTAAGAAAATAATTTAATACTTAAACGCTTAAAACATTAAAAGTGACACGCACATTTCAACTGGTCTAAGAGGTTCCAGAGCCGCGCTGAGGGGCAGATAGTCGAACACGGCCGGGGCTGAGCTCTTCGGGCATCGCGTCTGCGAGCCAGCACGCTTTCCTGATAGATCCTGAAACGGTTTGTATCACACATTCCATAATTCATATGGGCAAAAACAGATTTCCTACATTACCGAACCACACTTATACAGAGAGCAAGAAAGAGAACCTGTAAACGTGCTGAAAACACAAATCATTTAAAATGCCGGGAAACACCCAAAATGCATAGCCTTTTCTTCTCCGGTGTCTTTTCAGGCGAGAAAGACTATGTCAAGAAGGCAAAATTAAGTACTTTCTAATAGCCTAATCAGGTGTTAGAGAAATTGAGGAATAAGGAAGTACACAATTTTGTATCATATCAGAGAAAATTACATACTAGTGTTTTTTTTTCTTTTTCCTTTTGTTAGGATGAAGATTCACTATATTCAGATATATTCATAGATGCAAGATTTAACAAAATATGGACTACAAGTCTCTGCAATTGAAATCTAGCCATGGTTAATGACCAATACTATTCAGATTTCACTATTAATGTGACACACAAAAGATCTCCAGTCCTGCCTGGACAAAGTGTACAGCTGAATAGGAAGAAAGAGATTTTCTTTCAGGATTTGCCTCCAGCTGTTTTTAAGAAGAAAGAGTGGTTTAGGGAATATCAGAACCTACTTTGAACATGTTTTACATAAAAGCAAGGAGCTTTTCTACGTGCAATAGAACTACAAAAAGGGGAACTCCCAGAGCTGCTGTCTACGGGAAAGGGATGGCCCAGGCTGGGGACACAAGTGCAGGGGCAGCCAATTTTGTGGGGAGCAGGATGCACTGCAGAAGGTCTTGAGGACAGGACGATGGCCCAGGAGTGTCACAGGGAAAGGCCCCTGAGGACTCTTGGAGGGCTGGGGTGCCACAAGGGAGCAGTAACTAGTGAGGAGCTACAAAGGGACAGGACATGAGGACAGGACATATGAAGAGAGACTTTACTGGGTCCCCTGCTCACGGGCACTGTACCTCCTCAGTATCTTAAAAAAAAATACACACACATACCTAACCCAATCTTATTTCTTATTAGAAAGCAACTTTCAGGAAGAGCAAAAACCGGAAAAGATGTAAAATTAGGAAAACATGCAGAAACTATATTTCCCATGTTATTTAGGCAGTAATTATTTACTTATGTAGTTTAGGAGAANCTTGGAGGGCTGGGGTGCCACAAGGGAGCAGTAACTAGTGAGGAGCTACAAAGGGACAGGACATGAGGACAGGACATATGAAGAGAGACTTTACTGGGTCCCCTGCTCACGGGCACTGTACCTCCTCAGTATCTTAAAAAAAAATACACACACATACCTAACCCAATCTTATTTCTTATTAGAAAGCAACTTTCAGGAAGAGCAAAAACCGGAAAAGATGTAAAATTAGGAAAACATGCAGTTCCCAAGAAACTATATTTTCCATGTTATTTAGGTAGTAATTATTTACTTATGTAGTTTAGGAGAAAAAAAAAAGTTTTCCATTCTTTTGTCAATTTTGTAAAATAAGCCTCTGCCCCAAATCAAGATTTGGGAAAGTTTGTGCTGCAGTATAAGGCACTCATGGCTGGTTCTTCTGCCCCAAGATGCACAAAGCACTCGGCTGCCCTTTACTGACGCCCCGACAGCCGACGTAAACCGTAAATGTTGTTAAACACAATGGGCCCGACATTCAGAAGTGCTGAGCGAGCCAAAAGCCTAATGAAATCAGTGACAGTGATGGACTCTCAGCAGCTCTGAGAGAGAGGAGAGGAGAGGAGAGGCGAGGAGAGGAGAGGAGAGGCGAGGAGAGGAGAGGAGAAAGAAGGAAAAAAAAATCACTCTCAGTGGGCCCATCTTCCGCAAAAGTTTTGCATGAGTAAGACCTATGCAGATGGTCCTAACGAGAAACAGTCAAATATATCTTTGCAACCGGATCAGCAAGCTCCGTGCAGTGCTGGAACTCCAAACAAACCCTGGTTAGATAGTCAAATTAGCCCCAGCCTACATAACAGCGAAGCAACAGTTATGTAAGAGCATACACAGAATGCTGCATTCATGAGGGACTATTTCACCAGCTGACAAAGGCTTCTTCTTCTTTCTTTTTTTCTTGTGACTTCTTTTTGGAACATTTAATCTGAAATTGCCCTAGACGTCTCCACTCCTGACTGATTACACCACAGTTAGCTAGTTAGGCATAACTAGATAATCTAAGAAGAGCTGGAAGAAAAGTAACAGCAGAATGTGGAGTTCAGCGCAAATACTATCAGCAAAACATTTAAGAAATGTTCTCTTCTTTCCACCCCCCTTAATTTTTCCTCAACCGTTACAATTTGGACAACAGGGACATAAAGCATGTGTTATACATTGTTGTGGACTCACAACTTACAAGGCTAACTCCAATATTTTCCTAAGATTTTAGTACTACAGTACAGATTTGCTTTTTCACAAGATAAATTATTTACAGAGATTTAAAACAGCTTTTAGATTTCAAATCCCATGCAATTTAATTTACCGAGGGAAAAGTCAATTTTACAGAACTAACAGCGAAGACACTTAGGAATGATTGCACATGAAATACTACCTAATATATTTTATTCCCTATTGCCCAAAATAAGATGTTGTAACCCAGTGAATGCATTGGACTCTCTTTTCTTAATAAGCAACTTGGAATAAAACCATTTTTCATTCTTTCATCCCCATTCCCAGATTTACTTGACATCAATCCATTAATACAAAGTGCGCATTAACAGAATACAAAGATATGAGAGCTATCAACACTATGGTTTCACTTAATAGCAAATTTTGAAAGAATACATGGTGGAAACAGTCCAAAAGCGGAGGTATCAGAATATACATAGAAAAAGGAAAACCTGGAGGCGAGAGATAATATAGCCAGTATACGTACTGCACAACTTTCAGAGTTGAAGGTCAACAAGAAGCAGTGCTTTCACACTGCTTTAAAGGGATTTTCAAACCTGGGAAGGGGGCTGGAAAGGGCCACAATATCACAGCACTCCGACCTTTACTGAGCTAGGTGACGAGCAAACCAGTTCACGGCATTTGGAAATTAAGAAGTTAGGTGACGCGCATTAATTTAACAAAGTAACCACCATGGGAATCCACAGCTTCCTTCGGCTTTGGCTGTGCTATTACTTCTTCTTTTTTTTTCTTTCTTGTATGTCTTTTTCCTTAATTGAAAGCAGAGAAGACAGCGCCAGCATCCGAACGTGCCCGTTACCACACAGGCACGTTCCGGCCGGCCGTTCTGCTCCAGCAGCCGCAGCCTCCGAGCTAGAGGGCAATGCCGGGGGCAAGCCCCACCGGAGAGCCGGCTGCGTTTCTTTCCGCCATTCATTGGAAACTTCCTAACTTTCATTGCGGGTTAATTCCTCGGGCGCGCTCTTGGTCGCGGGGAGAGCTTGCGGGAGGTGGCGCGGCTGAAAACGCTGTTTATGGGAAGGATGCGAGCGCCAAACGGGCGCGCTGGCTCCTGAGCGACCCCCGTGCGCGGCAAACCCTGTCCCGGGCCCCACTGGTGCTTGTGCACTTTGTGAGCTGAGTCCTCCCCATAAGTTGGGAGGACTTTTATTCCCTCCGCAGGCCCATTCCCTCAGAAGATCACACAACCCAAGCTATGAGGCGGAAAACTGCTGAACGGCGCTAGCCCTAAAGACTTGTAGGATTTCCTGGTGCTTAAGAGCAGAAATGCCCCAGGTGCTGCACCACAGGTACAGCAAACATTTTGCAAGGCGTAATGTAAATATAATAACGCATAAATATCCCGGTCCTCCGAACTCGTCCTTCCTCTCCCTTAACTACTCAGACACCTTGAGGCAAAAATCTAACCTGGCCCAAGCGAGCGGCTCAGGGCACGCAGCAGGACTGGGATGGGGAGACGGTGTTGAGGAAAGCCCCCTAAGCCAGGGTCACCCCCTAACCTGGGGGCTCCTCGGGCGCCCCGCATGGCCTCACACGCACTGCCGTCTCCCCAGTCTCGGCAGGACAGGGCACGGCGGGGAAAAGACAAACATATACCAAAATAACAAGAAACACACACACATGCACGCACATATCCCGGGCCGGCTTCATACAACGGCGTCCAAAAAACTGGACCTGCACGACGCTATCCCCCCCGCTCCCTGCACACCCGGGAGCCCCGCGCCGCCGCCGCCGCCTCCCCGGGCCCCGCTCCGCTCGGCTCGGCTCGGCTC